>CAXAQZ010000057.1:0-23081 GCA_963971145.1 Sussaba pulchella
TGTTAGCTCGGTAAGCTTAGTCCTCTGGAGTTTACCGCTGTTTCTAATGCTAATGAGCGTAGTCACGGGTAGTCCGAGCGAAGCGAAGCGCTGCTCCGACCCGAGGAACACTCCGGAAAACCGAGACTGCGTCTCAAGACGCGGACAAGGGAACGAGACGAAAGCTTGGGGCGAAGACGTTGTGTACCGCATCGCGTCGCAATTTAGGGAGAATTTTCACTTCAGAATTTTCAGAAGGAAAAAGAAAATGTACGTCTAGATTTTTTTTATGAAATCGACATATGGCGTAAAATTTTTGATTTAAAGTTCGGTTGACAATTTTTTTTCCTGATATCCCGAGGAAGTATTATGAAAATAATAGTTTTATATGGATCAGACGATTACGTCCTACGAAAATATCGAACGAAAAGACTGTTCTTGCACTTCGAACACGCTTTTCTTAAATCGACTTTTATTCATTCATTTATTTATTTTCTAACCCAATTAATAACTGTCTATTATTAATTATTATAAATGCACATTAATATGAATTATTTTATGCATTATTATTATTATGAAAGTATATTATTATAAATAATTATGCATTATTATTATTATTATTATTATTATTTTAAATTGCAAATTTTTGTGATTGAAAATGCATCATAAAAAATGTCCATATTGTACAAAAATATATATATTTCTAAATTTTATTACAGTACTAACCCCTACTAACCAACAATTTATCACCCCCTCATTCATTTCCGACAATTCCACGATTTCATGATTTTACTTAAAAAAAATAAAAATAAAAATTGTCCAACCATCAGCCTGAATCGAAATATTCCCGTATAATCGAACGAAGCAACGTCCGACGTGCATCCGTCGTTGCCGCAGGATATTTTCATGCACCGAGAATCGGTGCCATTGACTTTTCTTGACCCCCCGAGCATTACCGGTAATGCTCGTAACTGCTTAAACACCGCCGCGAACGATAATCAACGTCGCGCGGTAGCCCGACCGATCATCATCGCGAATCGTATGCAGATGCATCACGATTGCATCGCGTTTGCACTTGCGTTTCGAGAATTTCCTCGCTGCCTGGCCAAAAGGAATCTCCGATACGTCCGAGACGTTTGTTCGCGCCCCAACTCCGATGCACACGCGCGAATAAACACAAACGCGAGATCTTTTTCTCTCGCTTTTTTTTTTTTAATTCTCGTTTGCCGTACAGAGTTCCGTGCATGCACCGCGCACTGTTGCACATAGTCCGGATTGCGGTTGAGGCGGCGCGCATGTTATTGCCGCGAATAAATCATCGGCGCGCTGCGTTCGAGCCGAACGAACTAGCACGGAAAGCTCTTGCAACGGTTCTAACCGGGATTACATATATATACGCGTGTTTATATAGATATGCGAGGCGAGAAAACAAATTGCAGGATGGCGTACATACACACCCGGCATCGTTGGTAATCGGTCGACATTCGCTACCGCGAAACTTACCAGCGAACTTCGAGGATTCCGCGCGATTATCGCGCGTGATCTGCGCGGTTTATTTCCTTAGTTCTGGAGAGATTGTAGCGAGGAATAAAAATACAATAGATGGAAAGAAAAAAATGGTGCGAAGCCATTTTGAACGAATGTAATTGAGAATATTAGTGGTTTTTTTTTGTTATCGAATGAACAGGTGGTAGAATAAAGTGATGGAGTGGATTAATAAATAATTGAGAAATATGAAAAGAGAAAAATGGTGACGAGAAAAATTTTCAAAGGGGAAAGAGAAATGATTTGTGATATGTTTCAACCCTTCTTCGTCGAGTTTGATACTCGACGAATATTTTTTTTCATCAACGAATGAATAAATAAATAAATGGTGGAATAAAATACTAGAGTAAATGTATAATAAATCAAATAATGAAGCAAATCTAAAATAATGGAGTAAATAAATAATAAATTAACAAATATGTAAATAATAAGACAAATGCATTGATAAATAAATGAAAAAATAAATAATGAACCAAATGAATAATAACCTGAATAAATCGATAATCAATAAAACTTGTTCGCCGATTAAAAAATGAAGTTGTTGCTCTACGAATTACTTTCAGAGGGTGACTCCGCACCCCGTAAGAAAAAAAAAGGCAATTTTGATAACTGGAACAAGGGTTTCGTCGTCCGCCACTTAAATACCGAAGTAAGAAATCCTCAGTCCACCGCGACGCTAAAAAAAAAAAAAACTAAAAAAAAAAACGATAATCATAACTAAATAAATGAGAATGAAATAAAATAAAAACGCAACACCGGCTCGTGAAAGGAGCGAGTGGCAAACGCGAGATTCATCGTGGCGATAATATTCCGGACAGTGGTCAGAAACCCATGAAAAATAACGAAAATTTGGTCGTAGGGCCAGTACGAAGGGATGAAGGAGGGGGGGGGGGGTGCAAAGCGATTAAGTCCATTATACAGTTTTATCAGCATGTGAAAGATCTAATATCGGGGAGACCACCCTACCGAACTAATTCTCACCCCAACGGAGCCATGAGCGAGAAAAGGGACGAAGGGCGGGGGGTGAACCCTCCATGCTGCGAAAACATGAGAGCGAGGGAGACGGAAGGACCGTAAAAGGGCTACATCGGGGCGATTGAGGAGGGTGGAGGGGTGAAATGTTGGGCTACTGTGGCCAACAGGCACTCGATGTAAAGACCCTCGTGCTCGATGTGTCATACACGCCACTTTCGTTCCATACCGGGGGTATAACTAACGAGTGGGACCCCTGCAGCCCTGCAAAGACCCCCCCAACACAACGGCGCGGAGTCTACGTCACGACAGAAGCCCCCGTACTCGTACGCTACCCGGCGAAACACCTGCAGGAAATCACAACCTCGAATGCAAATATTATCTTAATAGCTGTGGAGAGAACGAGTCCTCACTGCTGCGCCCGTTACCGCCTAGGAGTTTTTTTTTTTTTTTTTATGGTTATATTTTATTTTTCTACGTACTCTTTTCCCATAATTATATTTCATAATTTCGTACGGGGCCGTTTGTGTGTTCGTGTGTGTGTGTGTGTTTGTATCCGGAAGATTGGATCGTGTAACGAGTCAAGGGCTGGCGTTGGTAATTTTGCCGTTGATTGTGTCGTGGTTTGTTTTTGAAAAACATTTTTTTTGTTTGTTCGATGGATTATGGGAAAGATTGTTACTTCGTTGATTTTTGCTTGATCGTTGGGGTGATCGAATGTGGAATTGGAGTTAGACGATGAATCGGACGGTTCGGGACGGCGAGGAAGAACGTTTTTGATTGGATGAGGCGCATGCGACGATGTGGGACGGTGGGGGAAATGAGGGCGACGATGGTGAAATCCGAAACCGGTGAGATACAGCTCAAAGTGGCTTTTAGATCGGTTTTGAGAAACTCGGGGGTTCTTAGCTGTATCAATGCAAATTGCCGGTAACGGAGGCTCTTAGATGTAACACGAGAGGCCGGTGAGAATTGATAATACCCGACGGCCGTCTTACACTTGGCCGACACCCTCATTCTCATTATTTCAGAGAATCCCACGAGGGGTCTCAACAATAGCTTGATTTTAGGAATAAAAATAATAATAATCAATTTAAAAAATAAATAAATAACCTAAATGAATACATAAATAAATAAATTTTAAAAAAATGATAATTATCGAAAAAATCAACAAATACCCTAAATGAATAAATGAATAAATAAATGAGTAAATAAATAAATAAATAAATAAACAAACAAATAAATAAATAAATAAATAAATAAATAAATAAATAAATAAATAAATAAATAAATAAATAAATAAATAAATAAATAAATAAATGAATAAATACATAAATAAATAAATAATGAGAAGACTGACAATAATGAGAATAAAATCCTGTAATCGTATAATTTTTCACCCCCTACTTTCGAACCTCAGAATACGTCTATACTTCGATCCACTCAAAATTTCAAAAAAATACACCAAAATAATTCCGAGACCGGAGATTCCTCCCTCAAAATATTCTCCACAATCGAAGCCTATCCAAAAACCTTGCTGGCGTCGATAAACCCAGGCATTTCCATAACCATCTCCACACCGCGAATTATTTCAATCAAACTAAAAAAAAAAAAAACAATTAAAATAAAGGAACCGCATCGACCATCTCGACGATGACAATCTCCCGTCTACCGAAACTCGCGACTCTCTATTTTTTCGCACTGCCAATTTCCTCGAGCGAAGCACGATCTCTCGCCTCCGACCCCCTCCCTCCCTCCCACCGTCAACCTCGCCACCCGCCCCTCTCGAAATACATTAAAATCTTAATGAGCTCTTAGCATAACAAACGCAAGATCCGATCGTGTGGCAGACCGTAAGAGCGAGGGAACGAACGCGAATACAACGGCGCGAGGGAACGAAAATACGTGGGGGCATAGAAGCGAACACGCTTTGCTTCACTTTGAACTAACATTACACAGCAGCCGTACATTCTGGGTGCAACACACACACACACACACACACACATATACAATAACAACCACACACACAACACACACGCACGGGGTTTTCGCATCGCGCCAATACAACGACGAGGGACGAAGAGTGTAAAAGGAAGGAGCAAGTAGATACAACCAGTATCGTGTACGGCGTGCGTTGTACGAGCGGTTGTTGGGCCGCGCGGTAGCCGTGGTCGCAGACGAAGAAGCCCGAACGGGGGAGAGAAAACGAGGGAACGAACGAGCGACGCCTCGCGAACTCGGTGGAGGCACGGGGACCGTCTATTTCCCCTCCCCTCGCGAGTTCCCTCGATGCGCATGCGAGCGCTCTCCAACTTATGGAGTTTAGCCGTTAACTTAACCGGCGTTTACCTTAATCTAAGATCAGCAGCGGCTCTCTTGCCGGGGCTGGTTCTGCCATGGATGTGGCATGACTCCCCCTAGCCACCTTCCGCTCCTCACCTGGCCACCGACCGCTGCCGCCACCCCCCTTCTCGGGTCTTCGAGGCGTCTGGGCACACCTTGCCGTGTACACGATGCGGAGGTAATGCATGGCCGTATGAATATGCATTGGACACGGTGCTACCCAAAGTCCCGATGCTATGTACGCTGGGTTTACTGTAGCACGGCACGTTAGATGGTTGGATGTTTGGGTGGGATGGAAGCGCGATCGGTACAAATTCGAATCGCGCCTGACGAGACAGTGGGAGGCGGGGAGGGGGTGGGATTCGATGGGAATGTATTTGAAATACATTTGGTTGGATTATCGTGGATTGTGATCGATTTTGAATATTAGAATCAATCGTAAAATAATAATGCGTTCAAATTGTTTATGAAATTATTTGCGTATCGAGACAGTGGGATGAAGGGATGGGCAGGGATTCAATGAAAATGTATTTGGAATACATTATTCCATTATTTCATAATGGAATTATATTATATTACATTTTTTTTTCTATTATATTAAATTCTTTCTATTATATTAAAAAGTAGTCCCAAGTGATTGGAAGAAGAAAAAATAGTATCTCACAATTGAAAAACTTATAAAATATTCGTTTTTTCTGTATAAATTTTCTCAGTCGACGTTGGAAAATAAAAATGTAATTTGAAGTCATTCCAAAGAGTAAGTTATTACATTATAATCCATCGCAATACGATGATTCATCAAAATTATTCATCAAAATTATTCATAATTATTTCAGAAATATTAAAAAAAAAAATAATCTCCCCATGATTGATTAGTCACCGTTATTTATTATAGAAAAAATTATTTTAGATTATTCACATAATTCCTCCGTATCATAAAAACTACCGATTATATTATCATTAAACAATAACTCATCGAAATTATTCAAAATCATCTCACAAACGTAAAAAAAAATTCAATCTTCCCATGATTAATTACCCACAGTTATCCATAAAACAAACAACTATTCCAATTGCATTTCTCCACCGAACGAATGTCCATCCCCGACCAGGAAAAAAATCTCGTAGGGTTGTCGCAGAAAGTTTTTGTTCATGCGTGTAGCCAAAAGCAAGTCGCGACGAGAGAACGGAGATAGGAGGACGAAGGAGAGGCGGAGAGAACATTGCTTCGGTATAAGCTGCTACATGGTAAACGATAATACGAGCAACGGGGCAACTCTGGTCGAGCAAACCACTCGCGTCCGGTTGTGCCTCATACGTGAAGTGTCCTCTCGCCGGGGTTTGAGCCCGAAGCTCGCACAACCGGATACCGACGATATTCCAAATGGAACTTTCCCGTTGTCGCCACATTTCGCTGCTTCCCATCTTACCGCGCGTTTCGAGGACTGCGCGCGAAGGGGGAGAGGGAGGGGAGTCGGTAAATGTTTGGCGATTCCGTTGATTTTTATGAGAAATAACCACCGGCTACAACGTCACAAGCACTTATGGGGCCGTCCTTCCTTGGTATGCCGTTCGGGGATTCTTATCTATTTTTTTCTGGTTCTTTTTTTTCTCGTATTCTTACGAGCGTTTTAAAGGCTCGTTAAATTTTGCCGTTTTTAGCGCTACGAAACTTTTTTGGCCGCTGCTTTCGATTCTCTTGGTTTAGTAACTGTATTTTGAAACCTTATTCGTTGTTTTTTGCTGCCTTTTGGGTCTTCAACGAACGATGGCTAACCTGAATTATGAATTTAGGTTATGTCTCTGGATAGAAACATTTAAGAGAGATGACCTAACCTCGATAAGGTTGGATCTATAAGAACTTGATAATAAATATCTTAGATCTATCTTTATGATATTTATTAGGAGAATTAATTATAATAACTTGATATAATTCTGGAACATTCATTAAATATTGGTAACCTAATCTAAATTTAGGTATTTATTTCTCAAATAAACATGGCATTAAAGAAAAATTAAATAATATTATAATAATATAATATACATTAGTATATATTATTATAATATAATAAATATTATTATAATATTATTTAACAATTTTTTTCTCTCATTTTACAGAAAAAAATTTCCAAACAAAATAAATAAATGAATTCCCTAAATGAATAAACAAATAAATAAGCAAGAATGGGGTTTTTCGACCCCACTAGTCCTCTAATCGCGCGAAAAACAAAATCCGATTCAAACCTGCACTGATAGTTGCGTATCTTATCACAGCCCCATTCATTCCGAGTGTTTCTAGCAATTAGCTCAACACCCGCGCCATTTGCCCGTCGAGTTACACCCGAGCATAAATTTAATCGGGCCTCGCGGTGAATCCGGCGGAGGGGGCGGCGGGGGAGGAAGAACGGAGGACGAAGGGAGGGAGAGAAGAGGGTTCATGAAAATTAATCGGTGAGCGATTAGAGAGCATAAGCTCGAGCGTGTTCAAACGCCGTTTCAACTTTTCATTTCGCCACCTTCGCGCACGAGGATGCGACTGTAATACAACTTACGCACTTGGTATAACAGTCTCCCTTTTCTCATGTTTATTTAATGACGACGCGAGCCCGAAGCGACAAGACGTGTGTAGAGCGTCTGTCCGTCCGTCCGTCCGTTCGTCTGTGTGAGAGTGTGTTTAACTCGTCTGATGTTTCCGAATGAGAGAGATGGAAAACTTACATCGCGATAAACTCCACACGTGGTGGTAGACAGCAGCAGGTACGTATTACTTTCTTACGTGTCTACGACGCTGTCACGGTTTGACGACCACGTTACGAGCTCCGTTAATTTTTTTTTTTTACCCCTAGATTTCTTCTATAATGCTGTCGGCTCGTACGAACCGCTCGGTCCCGCTGACCACAACGGTTTGTCATGCACAATGGATCTTTGGTTGGGAACTGGGTTTCGTGGACAGATTCTTGGGTCGGATTTTGTGCACATACGATTTTTTTTTGGGGGTGATTAGACGAAATTTAGAAAAAAAATTATCATTGATTCAATTTGGCTTTGAAATTATGTTCCCAATTCTTTATTATTGCATAGATTTTTTAAACTGTAGCTTAGAAAAAATGGGCAATTTGATTTTTTTTTCTAATCGAATTAAGTTTTATATTAATCTGAAATGAATAAATGGAATAAAGTTTTGAACGAATTATAATTAATGATTAGTTCATTATTATATACAGAAAAGTTTCACTTCGAATGAGTCTAAGATCCCAGAAGGATTTCTAAAAGCCGTCGTATTTCACAATCGTTCATTTCCCCGACAGTTGCCTCCGTCCGCAAATAGATAATATTTTCCTTCTAAAAAAAAAATGATTCCAATAAAAATCGAAGTATTACGTCGCGATAATGGTAAAATGCTCGGGAAATCCTGCATAAATAAAGTGGCAATGGAGGCTATTGGAGTGGAGCGTCAGTGACAAAGGACTCAACGCTCTTTAACTCTCCTACGGCCCGGGAGTACATAAAACGAAGCGATAACGCCCGCCCGCACAGGGGTGGATATAAAAGAAAAGGAGGGGATGTGAAAATGAAAAAAAAAATTAAAAAAAGTACGAAACGTGCGATTCGAAGGAACAAGAGCGCGCGCGCAGTGATTCGTTAATTCCAAGGGCGGTGAGAGAGTTGGCTTCGACTATGTATATCGCGTCAACCCTCCTCCAGTCACCCCGGTACTCCCCCAACGGGCTCCAACCCCTTCCACCGAGCCGTCGAGCACCCTCGATGTATCTCGCTCGCTCGTTCGAGCTAAACACGGGCTCGATAGGACGCGCGGCAAGACTGCTCGAGATTGGAGGATGCTCCTCTCATTTTCGACGGAGGAGGGGTGACGGAAATCACTGACAACCACCCACGTTGCCTAATCATGATTGTTTGTCGATGAAAATTGAAGGAATACAAGAAATAAATAAAGAACAAGTAAATCACTCGAAAAAAAATTAATTTCGTAATTATTTCGTCGTATTCCTGAATCATTTTGATTCCTAATTAATTGAATTTTGTTTAATTCAATTCGATTTTGAATTCTAATCTAATACAATTTTGAATTCTAATTTAATTCAATTTAAAATTCTAATTTATTTCATTTTTGAATTCTAATTTAATTCAATTTTTTGTTCTAATTTAGGTAATTCAATATTGAATTCTATTTTTTGAAAATTCTAATCGCTAATAATTGTGAGTAATTGTAATAATCGAAGGAATTTTGGATTTATATATTTTAATATATATTTACGATTCGATATTTGTGATTCATTTATCTAATTCAATTGCGATAATCATTAATATATTGAATTATCGAATTGAATTCTAGTAATCCTCAAGATATTAAATTACCAAATTAAATTTGAGTAATCATCAATATATTAGATTATTAAATTAATTCCCAATAACCATCAATATACGATCAAACATACTAATCTTTCATTATTCCAATTAATTCTCTGGCTACACATAGACAACTCCGTTTTCAGGGGCATTTGACCCACAGCCACCCATCAAAGTTCGATCAAATTAGAACCCCAACCCTCATAATCCCCCTCTCATCGATAATTTCAATTCCACCTGTCCCCAAAATCCCTCAAATCCGACACAACAAAAATAAATAAACAATAAAACCCAATAATCTATCACCCAATTCGCTACTTCCAATTCTCATTCCTCTAATTCGCTAATTCTCAATTCATTCCTCATCCCTCTCTCTTCCAATCACTTCTTTCTCAACATCACTCATTCGTAGCACAACGCTACAATTTTTCTGCAACGCCTCCGCTCCATAAACACATATAAACACGTTCTCTCCCCATCATGACGATTTTATCTCCCTTATCGCGTCCATCCCCCAATCCCCAGTCCTGCTCCATTGGGGGATGAGCCCCCGAAGTTCTTCATCGGTCGGAAATATTTCAAAGCCACGACAACGTTTTTCCAATCGTCGTAAAAATCCTCGCTCCGCGAGCCATCGTCGTCGTATAATGAAAGATATTAAACTACAATTTTATATCGAATTACTCGCGAACGCGCACGAACACAAACATACACACGGATTTCGAATTACTCGGGGCGTTACCCCGAAGAAACGTCGTCGGAAAACGTTGGTTTTTCGCGATGGCCATTGGACGTTTGGTTAACCGGAGGGACGACGATTGGCCGACGTAAAAACGAAGTGGGATCTGTTCGGGGCGTTCCCGCGCCTTCGACATGGCCGACCCGGCACAAACGCCAGAACCCTACGACGGTTAACCAGACTCCGGACTGTTTGGGCTCAGTCGAGGTTGCTCGATGCACACGCTCGCACGCCAGCCTCACTCTCCGCTCCGATAATCCTTACGGCCTGAATCTTCTCACACATTCGTCGATCTACGTTCCAACTACATATTTTTTTTTTTTGTGGTTTTTTTCAACCGGAAGTTACGCAGTCGACGATTAACGAACAATTCGGCAAGGATAAAGTGTACGGTTTTTTAAAAACAATTTAAAAAATCGCGATATCGTGAATATTCGGTGAAAAGAAGAAAAAAAAATAGAAATTTCCAAGGATATTATATAAACGGAGTAAAAGTGTTTTATATTTATTGGAGAGATGATAATTTTTGGAGAATCATCGTTGGATAAACTGTGAATTAAATGATCGATGATATACAACGATTTTATAAATCGAGTGAGAATTCGGTGATATTGTGTTGATTAAGATAAACTTGGAGAAAAAAATTTAGACACATCAGTGATTTTTTTTTGGTCTGAATTTTTTGTTTTGGTCAATTATTCGTTGATAATTGAGAAACGTTGGTGTAGTTTGATGGATTTTAACGAGTCGATAGTGAGCCGTTGGTGAAACAATTCGTGAATTGAATTAAAAGCAATCCCCGTCGATTGGACTCATAGAGTGTGCGCGCGGTTGCAGCACCGGTGCATGCAGTTTGCCTTCATTACCTCGGCAAGAAAGGAGCGCACTGTTTAGACAGTGACAGCAGCAGCAGCAGCAGCCAGTAGATCGTGACGTGCTGGGGCGAGAATAAACGGAGTCGCACATGCGATCGCCGACCCTTAAGCCGATACAGAGATAAAAATAACGCATCGGTGCACAACGTTTACGTTGAAAAAAAAATTAAAGAAAAAAAAAAAAGAAACTCGATAGTTTTACAGTCGACAACGTAGGTTGATACTAAAGAGAAAAAAAAACAGTATCAAGCAGAAGAGAAACAAAGTGGGGGTAGCGAAAAAAAGTGAGAGGAACGCTTATATAAAATTAATAAAGCGAGGCGGAGAGACCGCGAGAGGGGAGTAAAAGAGTGCGCGAGGATATAAAGAGGAAGAAATAAAGGAAAGCGGAAATGGCCGGTGGGTTCGCTTCTGTGCGTGGCAATTATGTTAAGTGGCCAATTAGCAATTAACCGGAGGAACCGAGCGCGGGCCGGCCACCTCCCCCTCCCTTTAATTGCGTCGCGGGAGGAGAATCCCGCGGGAGAATCAGATCGGTTCGCGTAGCGAGCAAGTGCAACGTTCAAGGATCTTCCCTCCATCGCCGGCGAGTCGAGAAAATCCTCCGTCAAGGACACGGTTAAATTATCTCGTGTATAATTCGTGCGCGCGAGTGACAAAAAGTGATTGAACAATTTATTTCTATTTTTGTTTCCCCATTTCGAATTCGTCAGTGTTTTTTTTTTTTCCATGCCGTTGGTACGAAGAAAATCGAGAAAGAGAGGAAATCGTTATCGTCACACCCTCGTGAACTGAATAATCACCTAGATTATAAAATATCGTATGTAATAAAGATACGAGAATAATAAAAAATAAAACGCGAGGAATATTATAACAAAGGTGAAGCTGTGAGGTGATCGTTTGTGGGGTGGGGGGAGTTGCGACGGTGAACGTCGCGGTGAATAAAATTTCGACAAAATTTTGTCTCCGAGATATCGCGTGAGTCCTGGGGTGGCGACAGAGGCACCTTCAGGCGCCCGTAGTCCAGAATCGCCATCAGTGATGACGGTCCATCATCAAAACCACCACGCTCCCGCCCTTAGCGGCATAACCGTGCCGGAAGCCCGCAACGGTTTAAATCTGAGCAGAATGTCCGGCATCGACGCTCACAGGCTCGACCATCAGACCCAACAGATCCATGAAAATCGCAACAACGCTTTGGACAGGCTTGCCAATGGTTTGGACGCGGTTGGGAGGAACAATGGGGTTACGAGTAATCACAATCACGGTCATTTCGCGGGCGACAGAGCGGATGCTGGTACGACGGTTCCGCACAGATCGCGTTTCATGATCACTGATATTTTGAGAAACGAATCAAGCCCGTCCAGCGTGCAGAGCCAAGAACCACCCGGAAGCCCATCTTCGGCGCCCAGAGATCTCAGCGTTAGGCACGAATCGAAACAATTGCGGAGACACAAACTCGACGAGGACAGCGATTTGAGTCATCCCGATGGCACGTCCATTTCATCGACGGGTAAGGGAGTTTTTTTTCTTGTTGGGTGGCTGCAAAACGGCGCGGGATGTGGTTGGGGATTGATGGGAGGATGATTTGAAGAATTGGCGGAAATTGGGGCCAGGTTGGGATGGGTTTTGGATTTTTCTGTGGAAGGAAATTAGGATCAGGCTGTGGTGGATTTTGGATTTTGGACTTCTTTTCTAGGAGGTTCATGGAAATAGGGAGCGCAAAGGAGGTCTGTCGTATTTTGTGGGCATTTAAGGGGGATAATAGGATCTTGCGAATTGTCGTAACGATGGTTTTTTCGTTTGTGGGTAAATTGAGGAGTTAAGGGATTTTAGTATGTGGTAGAATTTAATTATCTATGTTTTCTATTATGGATGTTGCATTTTTAGCAGTTTTATTGAGATAGGAGTTGAATTTGAATTCTGTGTTATATTGAAGACCTTCTAGTAGGTACAAATAGAAAAAATAGGATTTTGTAAATTGTCGTATCATTGTTATTTTGATCTGTGGCTGAATTGACGAATTATACTATTTTATCATGTAATGCAACTCAATTATCTATCATTCCTCATGCTAGACCTTGAATTTTCGGTCGTTCGGTCGAAATAGAAGCTTAATTAGAGTTCTGTCATATTTTAAGAACTTTCTAATAATCACAAATAGCCAAAAAATAAAACTTCGAAATCGTCCTATCGATCTTACTTCAATTTGTCGCAATAAAAATACATTGATCCGACAATTTTGCTATCCAACCTAATGTCAATATCAAAACCCCCATCCCGATAGATCCTTCATTAAAAATACTCTCCAAATAAGACTTCTGGCATCATTTAATACCCCCAAATAAAAAATAATCCAGTGTCGCCAAAAAAAAAAAATTAATTGACGATTTAAATAATTTGATTAATCCCTCGGGCATCTAATAATTCCACCGGAATCGAGCAAACGTGTCAACGACATTAGAATCCGAGGCCGTGTAAAAGAAACGTCGAACCGGATGTTGTCCGGTGAGTTTGTTCGAACCGGCGATCCGGCCGTCGGGTTTTAGATGCCTGGGCGGGTCGCGTCATCATTCTCACGTTGTCCACACTTCTTATTTTCCTATTCCTCAACCAACGTGGTCCATTATACACACATATACACGTTTTTTCTCTCGAAGATAGACCATCGAGGCCCCTCCGGGCTTCCCGTGTCCGACAGCGTTTAAGGATTTTAATGGTTTCAAATTGGAACCAGCCGCTCACGGTCCAAAGCTTTAATTATCTACCCTCATTTGTTTTCATTCATACGAACGAACCTACGCTAAAGACTCACCAACACGTATCCACGCCGCTCTTGTATCAACGCTCGGCTTGTATTGTACTACCTGCTCGTCGTCGCGTTGATACTCTGAAGCGCCTACGCCGTTTCATCTTTATTTTTATTTATTTTTTTAAGACCACACGATCTCGACGAAATCATTTCTTCGTGTATTTACCTAAACACGAATCTCGGTCGCTAATTTTTACGAAAAATAAAAGGGAATGATAGAAAAAAAAAACATGGTCGACCACAAGTCGTCAGCCTCGAGCGCGAAATGGGCTCAGGATGGAAACGGAAATGGCGTTTATACTTAGAGCATTATGTACTCACGAAGGTTCGTCTTCGAATGGCCGAGAGGTGGTTAATATCGGCTTCGGGGTATAATTACAGACCTATCGAATAATTTCCACTCGCTAGAATAAAGAAAAGAAGAAGAAACGTTTTTCGGTCTCATTATTTTTTGGTTTGAAGAGAGGAACGAAATGAGATCGTTCAAGGAAATAAATTCTTGATTTCGACGTAAAGTCACAAATGACCGTTGATCAAAGAGTAACTTTCGTGTTCTTGGTTAGGTTAGTATTATTCGTGCAATTTATAGAACACACTGGATGATGCTTTTCAGTTTGAAATAAATAAAAAATGAAGAAGAATTTGTTTGACTAATCTGTCTAATAATAATAACGAAAATATAAATTATAAATTGATGGACACATAGAAATTTCTATTTGATATACAAAATCATACGTGTTTGCATTTATTTATATTTTTATCGGCTTCTAAAATAAATAATAA
Organism: Sussaba pulchella; assembly: GCA_963971145.1. Taxonomy (NCBI): domain Eukaryota; kingdom Metazoa; phylum Arthropoda; class Insecta; order Hymenoptera; family Ichneumonidae; genus Sussaba; species Sussaba pulchella. The sequence continues at coordinate 14,417 of CAXAQZ010000057.1, forward strand.
TGAAAAAATAAATAAATAAAGTCTAAAATCTAACATAAATACTAATTAAAAAATAAATAAATAGAGTCTAAAATCTAAAATGAATATTAATTTAAAAAATAAATAAATAAAGCGACACGGAAATTGTGCTATTTGCAGATAACGTGTAATACAATGACCGCGGACTATCGGTTTCGAGTTTATCTGGTAACACGTTTCCAACGCCTTTGCAAGTCCACGGCCACGGACTTGGTGAATTTCTCGTGTAACCGTTATCGTTGACGTTTAACCGCATGCCTAATCACGGTCGTGTACATTACCTCTCCGTATCATCGGGCCGTGTCTCTTTTGCATCGTGCCGGATGAAGAATTAATGAGCGCTGATTAGGAGGAAGGCACGTGTGCGCGAGTGATACGTTAAAATAATTGTCACGGTTCAACGTGAGTTAATCAGTTCTTATTTGACGTCGGGAGTTATGTCGATGTTTTGACTTGGGTCGTAGGGTTTAGATTTTTTTACGTTACTCATGTATTGTTAGAGTCTGGACATGGTGGGGATAATAGTTGTTTGATATTGGGTGATAATACAGTTCTTCAATTCATTTGACCGATGAGATTTTATTGGAAGGAATTAAATATTAATTAAAAATTATATTTTGTGTAATAGAAATAATAGTTGTTTAATTAATACGTCTGAGGATATTTGATTTGAACTAAAATTTCATTGAAGATAATATTTTGCATAATAGAGATGGTAGTTATTTGATTAATTTCTCTAATAAAATATATATATTTTTTTAAACTAGAAGCTTATTGGAGATGATATTTTTTATAATACAGATAATAGTTGTTTAACGAATCTATTCAATAATAATAATAAAATCACAAGTCTCCACAAGTATCACGAGCCCTCCAAATTTAGTTACATTTTAATTCAACTCTTTTACATCATACGCAATAAAAAAAATGCATGATCAAAAATATTCAACCCTTTAATAAGTCGCACCTGTGATATATCGCCACGTCCGACGGAATCACTACAAAAAAAAGGGAGCAAAAGAAACCGAATAAAAATCGTCTGAAAGCCCTGTAAAGAATATTCGAACGAAACCTCGACGGCCACGTGGTGCGTTCGACGATGTCAAAGAGTCAAAAACCGTGAAAACTCGATTCACGAAGCGCAAAAGGCAGATCTCCGAGAGTCGTTTCTGTCGCACGAACTGGTCGCGTGTACGAAAACCTCCGGTGTCGCGTCTCTACCGTAATCCGCTTACCGGCCTCGCCGGTTTATCGTATTGTCGTTCGCGGGAACATCAGCAGAAGCGAAGCGAAAGGGCCGGCAATGGCAGCTTCGCACACAGCCCTCATAGCCCTTATTGCGGCCCGGGTCGAACGCCACGAAGAACGCATCGCCGTGGCAAAACGTCGCACAGCATCTCCGCGCTCACCGAATTTTTACGTACGCCGCTAAAAGACACGTCAACTGACTTCTCGGTGCTCACTCCTCTCTCGTTCTCGTTAATCCGAGAACCGGAAATGATTGGCAACCGTTTAGATCTCGGCACGGATTAGAATTATTCTACCTGGGAGCGAAAAGACGAACCGACGGAAATCCAAAGAGAACCGTCGCGAAGTTCTTTTCTTTATTTTTTATTTCGACAGTGTCGGGAGAAAGGACGATGCGAGGAAAGGAGAGTGACGAGTGTATACCGGCTGTCATCGTTTTGACGACACAAGTTTTTTTTTTTTTGTTCATTCATACTCGGAGATGCGAATCGAATCGTCCGTGGAGAAGAAATAAAAAATGTGAAAACGAGAGGCGCCGCTTTTGGTTGAACGATAGATTTGTTGGACTTTGTTCTGTTGAGTTTTGGATGTATTTTGAGGTGAAATATGAATAGACAAAATATTTCGGAATTTACGATGATGAATCAATTATTCGCCGACAGTATAAGTTCTCCTCATGATTAAATATCATTCGAGAATAATAAGCGACACATTTTTTTTATAGAAAATAAATTATAAAATAAAATAAATATCTTCTTTTTAATATTTTAGTTATCTTTCCCATCAAAATGAAATCGGAATTAATCCGAAATTAAAATCTCACAGCTCAAAAACCCATGAATCGGCTCAGGTCTCTCTCCACAACGAATTCCCAAAGAAAAAAGAAAGAAAAGAAGAAAGAAAATTCGGAGAATTAAAATTGGGGTTTCCTCAACGTTACAAGCACACATATGTCAAAGCATCCCCATATATGTTACCGTAACACCTGTCTATCTATTCTCTATTGCCCGAACAAATACCGGCGGGTGCATCAGACGCTGGCGGTCGTCGTTGTTTCGCACGAACGAGGCGAAAGAGATTAGGTTCGTCCAGAGCGGACGTTCCGATTTATGGCATTCTCGACTTCGACGCGTTGCATCTACGCGAATGCACAATTTGCAAGCTTTTTCGCACGTAAGTGTGGGTAAATGTGCCGTCGAGTGCGAGAGATCAGAGAAAAAAAAGAAAAAAGAAAGGGAAAAAAAGAAAAAAAAGAGAGACAGACGTTGAAACGGAAAGACCTATGTGCGGTGCGGGTGTCATCGACGGGCTCGTCCGTTGTAGTCGTTGGGATTCGTACGGTTGGCTTTCAACGCCCACGTAACAAGATTCTCGATGACAAAGCTTCTTAACCTGTGCTTGCCCCACACGCCACCCCCCAACCCCCCCACCCCCTCCCCCCTCGCACCGCGTGTCTCTTATCCGCTATACATCCATTCGTATATACCAGAGTTGCGCCGACGACCTCTCGTCGGTATTCGTTCTGCATTTACTTGACCAAGCTTGAAATTTGTTGATAGCATTGAAGGGATTCTGATCGTAGTGGAAATAACAATCACACGAGCTCATTGCGGATCAACGTACTGGCAATTTTGATGAATTCTTTGAAAGTTTGTGGCTGATGAACGATATTGATATGGAAATGATATATATATATGAAGTATTAGTTAAGATGATGGACCTAAATAACCTAAATGATATTGATATGATAAAAATATATGACGAATGTGAATTATAATGATAGTGTCGTATGATAGATCAATTAATAATTCATATTGTAGACATAATATTCATTATTATATTATGCATTGATATACTCAAATTTTATTATTATTGATGAAAGAAAATAATATATTTCTTGAATTTTTTTTCTGTGGTAATGTAATTGATAATATAATAAACAAAATAATTATAGTAATACCTTATTATATTTTATTATTTATCGATATAATAAATTGACTTCTATTTCTAATTTTCATTTTCACATCAATATAAATAACGATGCAAATAAATAAATATTGAATATCAAATACAGTATAATATAATTCAATATTTAAAAATATAAATCACTCACAAATTTAATTTCCAAACAAAAATTCTATTCTCCTCAATAAAAGCTGCCAATCAACCTCGTGGTTCATTCAAATTTTATTTCTGAATGTTCTATCAATCGCACAGTTGGGTAAAAGCTAGAATAGGAGTTTAGACGTGTTATCGTCGATTATTCATTTCCATCGAATTGCGACGAAGCATTCCAATTGCCCGGTGAATTTGATAGTGCATCAACGATCGTTAAATACGGTATACATGTCAACGGGCGCCCGTTCGACGCCGTCGGGCCGAAGGCCTGTGACGATGATGGTGCGTTTCAAGCTCGTTCGGTTTGCACCGAGAGTGGCCAGTTATCCCCCGTAGCGAGGGGGGGGGGGGGGGGGGGGGGGGGGGTGGAAACCGCGTACACGCGCAATTAGCACGCGAACCGACGCCACGAACCGACGCGCTCGATTCACAGACTTCGACTACGCGTATTACGTGCATACAATCACACCCCATCGGGGGTGTGTACACAATTACGTTCGATGTGCAGCCACGAATAGACGTGGAAGAGCCAGCGGAGCAACCCCACTCAACCCCCCCGACCGGTCAACGTTGGCGAGACTGGCCAAAGGGCTGATTGGCGCATGCATGCGTGCCAAGAAAGATCTGCGACTACCCTTTGGCTACGTGTTTGTGCGTTGTGCGACTGGAGACTGTTACGAAATTATGTCCGGGTGTAATATATAATATATGGGCGAGTAGAGTATATGTAAAAAAATATATATAATCCAACATTAATTGATTAGAAATTAACTGTTGACTAAAGTTTAGATCAATTTATTAGAACTAATTATTATTTTTGGTATTTATGATTTGTGAAATGAATAATTATCGAATTCTATTAATATAGACGATTGTTTCGCGTCGGAGGACGCGAAATCCGCGCTTGATATGCAAGTATCGCCTCGCTGTCACGGTCCAGCTGTCACTTCGCACAAAGTTACACCTGAAACCCCTTGCAGTCTGCCGATAATTCGATACGGCATCGACGAATCTCAACCGATTGTGAATTTTTTCATTATCATTCTTTTTTTTTAACACCTATGATGTATCGCAAGCAATCACGCAGCGTGACGCTGCGTACGATTGTATTCCTGCATCTTGGAAAATTGATACTCGCTGCTGTTATTTCTACAACGTATGACAGTTCGATACGTATATGAGTATATGGATAGGGATATTATTATTGTTTTTTTTGTTCATTTGCTGCAAACGAATTTCGGTAGAGTTTCAGTCGTCGTAACTGAGTGTCCGATTCGTTAGGCCACCTGACACTTATCATGTTCCATTATCAAGGTTTCAAATTATGCAACTTAAAAAAAAAATCTTTTTGCCAATTTCACAGTTTCACATTTTTATTTATTTAGTTATAATAAATATAATTCAATATATTTTGTACTATTTGTTGCCCAATTCAGGAATTACTCCAATTCAAATTCCAAGGGCGAATTCGAATTATTCCAAATTGATAAACTTTTTACAATCAAAACATTCTCATATTCGATAAATGAAACATTTTTAATCGCGAAAAGTCGATTAAATCGAAATAATTCGAATTAGATTCGATCCCACTATAATCTAATTTCATTCAAAATCAAATTCTCGTCGTCATCCGGAATCTATTGTGACAAGAATATCTCGCTTTGTGAAATTTCGTAGGCAGAGGCAATAAAAATACGGATCACAACATTATTTCCTCAGCTACTTCGCTCTCGGTATTTTCGTTTCCGTGCGTGTGTTTTTCTTTTATTTTTTTTTTTTGCGGTAGCCGGGAAGGTGACAAGGCGGGGTGCAATACAATACGCAAGGGTCAGATTCTGGTCCACAGGGGCCACCGCCCTTGTCACCGGCACCGGTTGCCGTCCCGTCTGGCCGCGCCGCCGCCAACGGCACGCACAATTCTCGCACAATTCGAGATCAAACCCGCGTGCGGAGGGTTGAATGCCGTTGCTTTTCAACCCCCCGGCTCACCGGCACTTCTCCCTTCACGCTCGTTCTTCGCGCGTTAGCTTTTCCACTTCTCTCGCTCGAGGTGCCGCACATTCAGTGCCGTGTAAAACACGTCGACCGTTGGCCCCCGAGTGACCCTCGCGACTCCAATGCGAAAATTTATGAAATTTACGGGAAAAAAAGAGACCGAAGAGAATAAATGGTACGAATGAAAGGAGAAGAAATATAATTTTGAGGGTGACACGACAATTCGCCGAAACCAAAACGTCGACGACGAAACGCCGAACAAAATAGGTTCATTAGGTTAGTTCTTTTTTTTTTTTATACTTAATAGTAGTATTGAGAATGAATAACTTCATCATCATATCATATGATCGATCAATGTTTATTTGTGTTCGTTGGCGTTTTGGCGTCGGCGAATAGTCGTCGGCGTTTTGGTTTTAGCGAGTTGTGATGGATGAAAAGAGAAGACATCAAGAAGAAACAAAATTACAACTAAAAGAGGAAAAAGAAATATAATTTTGAGAATTTATATTCTGGTGTTATTCGAAACGCTTGGCTTGAGTAAGAAATAGAGAAGTAACCAATGGATCGTGTTTCAAATTGTTATGTAATGTTTATATCAATAGAATGGAGAAACTGTTTGCTTGCAATGATTTTCGTTCAAGCATTTCATTTCACAATGAAAATTTATTCAAAGTTCTTTGATTATTGAATTTTCATAGATAACAATTTTTATTGAATATTAGAATTAATTGTAAAACGATAGAGCATTAGAATTATTTGTTATTCATTCAAAAAACGTTCAAAATTCAATTGTTTCGTGATAATTTATCATATATGCTCCTAAAATTATTTTAAATCCATTTTTATCGAATTAACACAATAGAAAGAGCTTTTGCCGAAAGATGAGGGCTAGGTACGTACATATATAAATATAAATATATATAAACAAATGAATGAATAAATATGTTGAAATATATATTGACGTAGTTAATATATATTAATGTATAAATACGTCACATTATATTTGTATATCAATCTATCTAGTATATACAATACAAACGTATCATATATCATTTCATATATATTTCTATTTATACATGTTCTAGCAGAAACCTCCGCCCTATATTTATAAACATAACTATCCGCGAGAAAGTCTCGTTAAAAAACAGAAGCGAGAAAAACACACACAAACACCCAAACCCAACACACACACGCATACTACCGATGATAAAGAAGTCTGTGGCGCACTGGTCCATCTCCGCTACTCGTAAAACCAAACCAAGCGCTTTGGGGGTAGAAAAGTTTTTATATTTTCCATTTTTACGATGCACGAGAGCGGACTGCCCGCGACCGCACGATGGATACGCGCCACACCCAAACTCCATGGGTCGTGGAAAACGAGTGACAAAACTCATCCCGCCTCCAACCCTCGCGGGCGCGTTTCAATTCACGTTGCAAATACGTCGGGTAAACAACTGCATGCATCGCGATACAGCGCCTCATCTACCTCGCGTTCTGGCATAGTACAAAGTGCATCCGCAGGACGAGCTTTGAAACGTTGTTGCAATGTTCACGTCAGCGGACACACGGGGGTAGTTTTTTTTTCGTTGTTTTTTTTTCAGGGGCGGAAAAACGAAGGAGAGCAATCTGTCGACTGTCCAGTTTTGCAATGGTACATAGGGTTGGGTTGGGGAGGGCTTTAATCCGGGTGGATGTGGAGTAAGGTTGACTTAAATAATTGCGGAGATGCAATTATCGATATCATTTTATTAAAAATGATATTGGATTTTTTTGACTCGTTCGTTTTTGGGATTTTAAATTTGAGGGTCGAGGGTTTGAGGATTGAGAATATTTGACAACCGGAAGTATCCTAAGAGCCCAACATCTTGAGAACCTAAAAGAGGTTGACTTAAAGATCTGACGACCCAACAAAAATGTGGACAATTTAAATAATAAATGGATCTAAACAATAGCGATAGAATTAACGATGATCTTTAAACCATGATTATTTTACCGGACACCGGAACTGTCAATTCGATTTAATTCGAGCGTTATTATTCTGGCTAGAATGCAGCCTCCGGTAAACATTGTTGAAAGACGAAGACATTGTCGTAGCGAAACCCAACGACGACAGCACGCGACCATATTTTCGTTGCATAAGCGATACAAATAACAGAAAAACAACACGTCGTACAAAATCTCCATCCACAACCGTTCGTCTCACTCGCCACGACGACATAGCAGTTTCACGCAAAGAACTAATTTTCAACGACACTCATAATTGCTCGATAAACATTCTGTTAATCACGAAACCCGGCGGTAGCGTTGTTGCACGTACCGTTGCATTATATCTCGACACGCGAGAGTTTGCAACAAACGTTGCCACGCGGACATCGAAGTTGAACGCGAGATGCGAGGGAAAAACGTTGAAATGGATATATACAAGTATCGCACAGTCGCATGCAACGTAATTGGCCGTCGCGATACATAGTAGATGATTTTCCGTTTCTTATTTCAAAGCAGTTTCATCCTTAACTCGTGTAACATCCGGTCGTTAAACGAGGTTGACGTACCTATCAAAGTCACGCGATGATCGAACATCGTTCGGGAACTCGTGGAATTCGAGACATTATGAGATTTTTAACGAGTTTGGTTTTTGTTGCTTTGTTGAAAACGTTGGAGTTCTTTCGCGAATGAGCCGTCTTTTGGTGGTTTGCTCGTTGATGGAGCTCAGGTTAAGGTTGGGTTATGACAGTTGGAGGTGATTTCACGAACCGTGGTTTGAGGTTAGCAAATGCAGCTGGGTTATGAATTTTTTGGGGATGATTGACTATTTTTTGGGGGAAAATTTGGATAAAAGTGAAAGACTGGGTTATTAATTCAGAGATAAAGGAATTCTTCGTGGTTTGCTTGTTAATGGAGGTTGTTGAAATCGTGGTATGACTTTTGGAGGTCATTTTAAGAGCTAGGTTACGAATTTTGGGGCGTCGATTGATCAATTTTTTTTGGGGGAATTTTGATTAAAAATTAAAAAAATTATATTCATTTACCAATGAAGAAATTTCCGGTGGTTTGATTGTTGATTAAGCTTATCAACCTCGTATTATGGACCGGTAGAGACGATTTCATCGTCTTCTCTATCGAGAAGTTACGCAAATGTCAACCCGACCGGTTACTTTCCAAAACCTCACACGTACCCACCGGAGTAGACCTCAAGATTATACCCAGAATTCGCACCCCCCTCCCTCCTCCGCCGGTAGTGGAAACTGCTGGTTTAGGGGAAGGAAAAACACATATAGAACGACCC
>CAXAQZ010000057.1:23281-43686 GCA_963971145.1 Sussaba pulchella
CGTGTTACTTCGATCGTACGGCAACCAATCGCGTCTCGCGGGGGAGGCGCGACTGATAACAAAAGAATCGCGAATCCGGTGGACTCCGACACGGCCGGGGGTTGCAATTCTGCTCTAGCTATACTTGTGTATATTTATTAGACTGTGTTAAAAAAAACAGTTCGTTTATTTTTCCAAGAAAAAAGTTCTTAGAGGTTTATAACGAAATTCGTAGAAAAATAAGTATCATTGTTTTTTTTTCGACTGCTATTTTATGTTGTTTGTTTATGCTGCAGGCGGCAAGGAAGACGACTCCAAAGACACCTCCACGGATTCGGTGAGCCCGTCTCAGTGCAAGAAGCAACGAAAAGCACGAACGGCATTCACGGATCATCAATTGCAGACCCTCGAGAAAAGTTTCGAGAGACAAAAGTATCTCAGCGTACAGGACAGAATGGAATTGGCGGCTAAGCTGCAATTGACCGACACGCAAGTGAAAACGTGGTACCAGAATCGAAGGTAGGCTCAAACAAACTTTTTTTATAATAATAATAAGACACATAAAATCATATAACAACGATAAAGAATATTTAAAAAAAATATAAAATAATATAAAACGATATTTTAATAAATGTTAGTTTATTTGTCTAACTGATAAAGTAAATTGATTGATTTTAATATCGTTGCGAATAGAATATTCAATCCGTTCGTTATTTAATGCACAGAGAATGGCAGAATATATTAATATCTTGTTTATTTTTTTTTTTTTAATTTCCCTTTTCTTGCAATTGGCAAGATTTCTTCGCCCACACCTTAATGCAAGGTTAGGGTAAAGTTGTTTGATCGGTGTGAGATCGAAACTGATAGAGTGGGAGGATCGTGCGTTACACATTGAAAGTATTACGAGAGCGAGGTTGAAAAACGTTGAGCTCGTTGAGGGGGCTTCTGAGCGTGTCCGAAGCGGTTCTTTTTCTCCAGTGGCGTCCGTGACGAATCCGTGAATGGAAATCGCGGTGGCCGACAAAGACCTCGTTTAAAAGGTTAAACGACGAGCGAGAGATGCCTCGATTGCCTCGAACATCGACTTCCCCATTTGCTTTTCGTACAATATCGAACCGTGCATAAACTAAATATCCGCGACCGACGCTTTCCCACCCTCTTCCACCCCTTATTCGTGCAAATTATTTATTCATTCGTTTTTATTTATTTATTTATTTATAATATATAAATATTCTAAGATAGATAGATAGATAGATAGATAGATAATAATATATTATTATCGATCTATCTATCTATCTATCTATTCATCTACCTATACATTTATCTATCTATCTATCTATTGATTTATTTATCTATTTATTTATGTATTCATTGATTTATTTATTTCTTTATTTATTTATTCATGAATCAACTATCATTGTTTTTTATTGAGCCAAGAATGAACAAAACTCGTCATCCTAATTATTTCCAACTCTCGGTCGAGCAATATCTCGCCCGTGACGACGAGGCCTCACATTTTACTTTCCTTCGAAAACAAAAATGACCATTCGCCATAAAGGGCGCGGTTTTTCCGAATTTTCCTCGGTTCCGTGTCTCACATTCATTTCAAACCGCGAGAACAATAATTTCTTCGAACCCAAGCACGCCCGTACCAGCGAGTTAATCGTTCGAAAGAAGATCCTTCAAATTAGTCGGTCCGCGCGGCGCGGCCGATAGGGCGACGAAATTTAAGGCGCCACGCAGTGACTCGGTGAAAAATCTCACCACGAAGCCCCTCTTTCGAGAAGGGGCGGGAGAAGGTGTGCAAAGGAAGCCGCTGAACAGCCGGATCCCCGAATATTTCGTACCTTCCGGTTTTCGCGGCTCAGCCTCAGAAACTCGACCGGTTTCTTTATTTTATTTTCCTATTTTTTAAATTTTTTTTTATCATTCGTCCTCGGTCTACAATTTTCGTTATTTTTTTATTAGACGTCAATTACACGTTAATCCGATCATTAGACACGGTTTTACCTATTAAGGCTCGCTCGTTCGACCAGCAACGAATTTTAATCTCCAGGAAATAACCGAACGGAATAAATGATAGTCATTAGCTCGATTATTTCATTTCTTTCTTTTTTTTTTTGCTTTCTTTCTTCGATCGTTTCACGAGGCTAACAAACTCCGGACATCGAGGTTTTATTACGAAGCTTCTACGGGTTTTGTTCTCGCGACTGAACATCCCGAGACTTCATCGAGTCACGTTTGACGCATGCGCGCCGGCACGGAAAAGGATGTTTCAACGGCTCGCCAATGGTCGATGATCGACCGAGAACCAACGATTCTTCCCATCGTGTGTACCAAACGGGAATACGTTAATAAGGGGTGGTTCGGTGGAGAGAAATATCTCTAGAGAAGCTATTAATACGTACTCGACGAAGTGCTCTCTCTTGCAATCCGCACGCTTTACCGTGATCTGTAATTACCCCGTCAGTTAAACCTCGCACGAACGGAGCAATCATTATCAAGATGCATTGAAACGATGATTCAATCAACTCGAAACCGGCAATTCAACGGAATCCAGATGCACGACTAACGAGTAGTGACAGCAGTCGGCGTTTTTGGTTTTTTTTTTTTGGTTTCGTAATAGAGGAAAGAAAGGCTGTGAGGGCAAAAAAAAATTGGTAGACGCTTTGAGGTGCCGCCTTAAAGCGTTGTTGAATTTCGTTGCTTTCACGTGACTCTGCGGATTGATGCGGAGGCGCCAGCCACACCTTGGGCGCCTTGAAACTAAGGAAAACGACGCGATTCGAGACGTTACGTCACGCGCGGACGATATTAGAGTTGTTGAAGATCGATGGGATCATTTAGAGAATTTATTGAGCTTCCGTTACGGGTGTAGATTCATTTCTGTCTAGAAGAAAATTCAGAACAGAATGGGACGATTATGACCTTGCAAATTTGATTGATTAAGAGGATTTACTTAAGCGATGAAGAAATATTTCACCGTTTTTTGGCTGGAAATTATTAAATTAAAATAGAAGGAGTCAAGCGAAATATTAAAAAGATTATTCTCAATGCATTAGATGACACTAAAGTTATGAAATTATCGACATAGAAAAATTTGACTGATAATAGTGATGTGTGCTAAAGAAAATCTTTCTCTGTCTAGCCATCGATTTATTTATTTATGTATCTATCTGTCTATCTATCTATCGATCTATTTATTTATTTATTTATTTATTTATTTATTTATTTATTTATTTATTTATTTATTTATTTATTTATTTATTTACTTATTTATTTATTCATCTATATATCTATCGATCTATCAATATATCTATTTATTTATTTATTTATTTATTTAAGTCAAGTGAAATACAATTCTCAAGGCATTGGACTACCCAAAATTAATGAAACTATAACAATATAGAAAAATGAAACTAATTATCCTGATGTGTATTTAAAAAAAAAACTTTCCGCGAAGCGCAGCAGCGAGCGTTAGTTCCGCTAACACCGCTAGGTGGCTACCGCGCTCGCCGTTTCTCGCACGAGCCAGACTCCGCCCTTCGTATCCAAACCTTAAGCCAAAGACAACTCCATAAGCCAACCCTCTCCGCTCAAAACCATCTCACTCGATTCAACCCAACGTCATTCAACAACAACAAACGCACGACGCACATCCAAAAATCCCCTCATTAACAACTCATCAAAATTTTGAGAATATCTAACACGAAAAAAGCAAAAAAAAACTGTGTTCAAAGTACAGTCACGGATATAAGACACAAATGCTTCGTGCCGCGCTCGCGAGAGCCCGTAATCGCAAAAATCGAGCTGTCATCGTTCGTTTCGTGTGCCGCGAGCTGTGTCCTGTTAACCGCCTAAATCCTACGCTATTGCCAACCGTCGGCTCGATGTTTCCCTTGATAAACACACGTATCGACGCACAAAGGTAAAAACCCGTACAATACAACCAAAGCAGTCGGGTGTGCGTCGGTGGCTTTACTATTCCGAGAACGATGGAAGGCGGGCGATCGTTATGGGTCGTTAAATTAGACCTCCCTCCCCCTTCTTTCTACCTCCCGCCCTTTCCCGAGAAATCGTTTCTACTTATCGGCTAATCACGGACGCGCGAGTAAGGACGTCGAGTACGGTACCGGTAGCGTGACGCGTATACTATTTGACGTACACACACTAACTTTTGTATACTCGAAGCAAGGCACATATATAGAAATATGTGTGGGTGTATGTGTATATGTACGCATGCTCGGGAGTATTATCAGGAAATTCATTAAAGCCCACAAAGCGATAAAGGCACATGTAAAGGTTTGGCTGCCACTTGGGTAAATCTGAAAAGCAACGGCGAGCAACTACACGAAAGTTGAGATTCCGCGCGTTATTGAATTAGCATTCGTTTCGTGAGCGGAAAAAAATGTATACCGGTGTAACATTAAAGTTTTACTGGATGGATCGTCGGACAAAAAGTTAGTCCCAACAATTGCAAATAGCTGAACTCATGATAAATTCATAATAAGAAGTGTTAATTGAAGACCTTATAATAATTCAAGTCAAATTCGGAGACGTTAGCGTGTTCGTATTATTATTCGATCAAAAACTACAAAACAATAATTTTTCAAGAATTTCCGCGATTTTTTACTATCCATCCAGTAAGGCCTCAAATTCTGCCTCGCTCTCGATACATCCTTCCTTTTTATTTCAAATAATTCAGATAAAAATGTCAATAAGATCCCGCTCGACAAATTGTGATGTCATAAAATTACGAAACCTTAATTAATCGACCTCGTCCTCGGTCAGTCACTGCTCGACGACCTTCGGATTTTCAATGACACCCGGAAGAACAATTCCGAAATAAAATGGAAACAATCAAATCCATTAAAATCGAGATGACGAACAATTCTAATCGAAAATTTGAAATAAAAAAAAAACGAATGAAAATAAAATAACACAAAGGGCTCGTGAAACCGTGTCACGTTTTCAACATTAATTTCGACCGTGGGTTCAGCTTCAGTTTCTCCTTCTGGAAACTGGCGCATCGCATTGCTACCGCATAATACACTAGAATTACGAGTCGCGTCCCGGGGGCAGGATCCTCTTACACGCATGGACAGATCACGCGAGTTAATGCTCGCGTTCTCGCCAGTTTTCATGGCAAACGTTCTGCGTTTGCTCGGCTCGCTCGCTAGCTGGGGCTTCTTCTTTTCACTCGTGGGCAGAGAGGAAAAAAATACGTACGGTCTGGCGTGCATCACCGAAGGGAATAGAAAGTAGGAGGAGAAGAAAACCGACCGAGAAGAAGAAGAAGTAGAAGAAGGAGGATAAGAAAACCGACCGAGAAGAAGAAGGAGTAGAAGAAGGGGGAGAAGAAAACCGACCGAGAAGAAGAAGAAGAAGTAGACGAAGGAGGAGAAGAAAACCGACCGAGAAGAAGAAGTAGAAGAAGGAGGAGAAGAAAATCGACCGAGAAGACGAAGAAGAAGGAGGTGGAGAAGAAGAGTAAAAGACCGGGAATCAGAGGAGTTACGCGAGCGCAATGCCACGTACAGAAGTAACCTCGGCAAACTGCACTAACTGGAATTACGCTTTTCCTCGACTCGCTCACTGACTACTCAGTCATCTTCTTGCCTCGATGCTCCCTCCTCTTACCCGCCCTTGTACCTCTGTTTCCCTTGGAGAAAAAAAATAAGAGAGAAAAGAGAAAAGTCTCGGTCGTGATGATCGCTCTGCTCTTGCATATTAGTTGGAATGCAAAATTGATGCCAGGCTGTACTATTATCCTGTCTTCCGAGTTACATTCTGCGCTCATGCTCAAGCACACGTCGTCTCTCTTTCTCTCTCTGTCTCTCGTTCTCTCTTTGATTCGCGTTTCTTCCATTCGGCCCATCAGCCTCTCGTAAATTATTCCCTACGTTAAGATCGCCTATCTTCGTGTCTTTCTCACACGTGGATAATGTCGACAAGATAGAATACCAAAACCAAACGATGCTAAGCCAGTTAATCGTTAACGAGACGTTTTTAGTGAGACGAGGAGGTCGCACAAAGTTTTGTACGTTACAGAAAATTGTTGTTTCATAGTTTTCTTGATTGTTGAAAAATGTTTAACGGTTCTTTCTTTGGCCTTTTGTTTCAATTTGTGTAAAATTTGATCAAAAGCGGTCATAAAAATAATTCGAGTTCTTTCCGTGATTATTATTGTAAAAATAATAACAATAATAGTAATAATAATTGATTGACTTATTTAATTATGTTACGAAAAACGTTTATTATTATTACTACCACCGTAATATTAATCATAATTAATTAAATACCAAAAACGAACCTCAATCATGAAAATAATTCCGTACAACAATTCCTGTACATACAAACAATCATAAATCACAGACGTAACCCGTACGCGTAGTCTTCCATCCGTTTTCCATCGAAAACCCATCGTGTCCTAACCCCGGTCGTCAAACCTCGTGGGTTTCTTCGTACGGCTTCCTCGGTTACGCGCGAATCGCGTTATACGGCGCATTTCGTTCGGTCTCCGTAGTTTCACCGGCGAGAGACAACAACGTCGAATCCCGACGAACCCGTCGAGTTCGTACACGTCGTAGAATTTTCTTTCGGTGAATCGTTATGACATTACAACCGTGAGAATAAGCCATTCAGACGGTTTGCCAGGCGGAAGAAGGTGCCTCTGCTTCCCACGCTGGTGTGCGCACTTCTAACTGCGTTATAACGGATAAACGCCACGCGATGCGCGTCTCCTATCGCGTTTTAAGTCGTCTTCGCAAAACCGACGTTAGCGATCTTCCGCGAGGACTCGACGCGTCATCCTGCGGCCTCGTCGCAATCGAAAAATTGCACCAACGACGACTCACGACGGCGACGTTGGGACGTACACGTAGAAAAAAAAAACGTATTATCCACTAACTATCCAACCAATTTAACCGACCGCAATGCGAACATCAGCGTATGCGTTAAATCGACTTACAAATTTCTCGGGAACCGAAGAAAGAGGACAAAGATTACCCGGAAATCCTCGCGAGTGACTCTAATTGAATGAAACACGACGTTAAAACGTAACAAAAAAAAAAAGAAGAACAAACAAATTACGAAGGTTTGACGTGTTTGTGAAACGCGTGTCAAAGCACGGTTGGAAACTGATTCATATCCATTCTCACATGAATATACATCAATGCCGATATATCGATGGAACGAACAACAACAAAAAAAACCACACACGAAGACCGTAACGCAATGGTATTGTTATTGCGTCATTAAACATTTAACCAACGCGAACAACAATGTAGAAACTCGCGTATCTTTATAAATACGCAACCATAACCGGAGCGTGAGTCGGAAGCAGATGTTTTTTTTTTTTTTTTTTTCAGATTCATGTATCGATAAGGATTTGGTTACGTTGAGGTTATTATTTATTTATCTGTGACGATACTAGTTCGAACTGACCCAGCGACAACGCCGATTTCGTGACATGCGACGCGTATATATGTACATTTGAATATACACATTTATATTTGTGTATGTAATAACGTTACGCAGTGACGAGTCGCACGAGTACGTTCGCGTGAATAAAATAAATCTTTCCGTCACGAGCCCATACAACTCTTTTTCGCACCTCAACGAACATGCGTACCGCAGTCATCGAAGCAAATAATAATTCGGAAAATATGTCACCCCTGGCTATTATTAACGAACGACGGAGTAAAGCCAGCCAAAAGCAAGAGCGCCAGTGGCACCAGCAAACGAGTACATTAGCGTCGTCGACGTCGTTGTACGGGGCTGTCGTATGGGAGTCGATGGTGCGGTCGTGTGTTCTGCGAGAACGTCATGGCAGAACCACATATCGCCCGCCAGAAAACCAAAACCCCCTGTCCCCACCAGTGCCCAGCACCATTATAAATGCATTAAGTCGGTCGACGGCGCGTTTCTCCCCGCGGGAGCCTCTGGACTTTTCGTTCTTTCTCTCTTCTCATTCTTATTCTTCGGGGATTGTTATTATTATTGTTAAAATTATTTATTTCCTGTCAAAAAATGGTTTGGGCAAAAATTAGGAATTGTTTCAGTTCACTCATTATATCAATTAATAATAAAAAAAAAATTTATTTTTGAATCATATAATTATATCGCAAAAACGTCAATGATAATACTGAATAATTATAATTAATTAATTATTCATTTGATCGTTGATTAACGTTGAAAACCGCTGTTTCAATCATAAAAGAGGATTCCGTAAAATAATAATAGTAATAATAATTATTATTATTAAATAATAATAATAATAATAATAATAATAATAATAATAATTGATAATAATAATTAATTAATTAATAATAATAATATTAATTATTATTATTATTAATATTATTATTATTATTATTATTATTATTATTATTATTATTATTATTATTATTATTATTGTAATATTTATTATAATTAACTAATTTCTAAAAATGTACTTCAACCATAAAAATAATTCCGTAAAATAGTTGTCGCATGTAGAAAAATAAAACAATAATTATGACACAACTGGCGTCCCATTCCCGAATAAATAAGATCCTTCCGATTCAAACTTCCTTCCGTTTCGTACTTCCCACTCGACACTTCACACGCGTAGTACAATAACGACGAGCCAACCCCTCCCCCCCTCGCCCCTTGCTTCCGAACAAGATCGAACCCCCTCGCGGGCAAGCCAATGCGATGGGCACACAAGATCTCGAGTAATAAATCAATGATGCTGCACGGTCTGCAGCCACGAGGGGTTGTAAACACACGCAAACAGTCCCCACGGCAGAAAAAAAAAGTCAAACCGGGCAATTAAGGGTGTTTTAGAGTGGCTGCCCTCGAAAGGACGGCCGCTGCCGTGTCGAATTCTATGATACACCGACGAGTGGGGGAATATTAAAAAACATTACTCATCACATAATCGCAGTACGTACCGCAGTACGACGTCCCTCTCTCTCTCTCTCTCTCTCGTTTTTTTTTATTCATACGCAGAGAGTCCCGCGCGCGTACACTCATTTTCTCATCGAGCCCGATGGCGCGTCGGTTTCATGGACGTCGACCGAAAAATGAGAAATGATCGGTGCTCGCTCTCGATTCGGTAACCCGCGAGCGGCAACCGCGGCCTGTTTAAAATTCATGAACGATTTTACCAACCCCACCCCCCCTCCCCTGACCCCTCTTTCCCCATCGAGCAACGTCACAAAAGAGCGAACTCGAGTGGCCCACAATCGTCGACCCGTGCTCTTCCCTCCCTCCCTCCCCTTCGTCCTCTGTTCGCTCGTCAAACCCTTCCTCCATCTTCGCGTGTCTGCTGCAGTCTGCAAAACCCTTGACACGTTTCATCCACGATTAGAATCTCCAACGACATGGACAACGACTCCTCGACTCGGAATATTTATTAATTGTCGAATTTTCCAACCGAGCTGCGACTCACAGAACCACTTTTTTTCTTCTTCATCCCTGTTTGGGGTTGAGGGAACGATCAATTATTCGTATTGTGCAAGGACGGATCATCTGCCTTCGAGTATTTTCATGTTGTTGTGCGCCTCGTCGTTGTATTCATTTTTTTCGTGCGATTCAATGTCATCGTTTACGATTATACTCATTATTATGATGAATTGAATATATTATATTGATTGCGTTATTATTATTTATCGTAATAATGATCCAATTTATTTCTATTCTTGTGTCTATCTACGATTTATATATGAATATGCGAATTATTATTGTGATTAATAATAATAACAACTCAATTATTTATCAATATATAAATTCATATATAAATTGTAAATAGAGAAAAATACATTGAATAATTATTATCATCAATGATAATAATAATAATGAATGAATAATCATCATTAATGATAATAATAATTCAATGAACAATGTAGATATACATAAATTATTTTCTATGAATTCCATACAGTCGGTAAACAAAATATCTATCATCATTTTCAAACATAGAATTTCAAATATAGAACCATCTACTCCTCACATACTCCAGGTATATTTTTATCACGCGGACTGTGCCAAAACCACCCCTGATATCAATTATTCACCCACGGACATTGCGATGATGATCGAAAGTAGTCCAAACAATCTTTCCGCTAAAAGCGACGTCCACCGGCGTCGAAGGTCGACAGATTTCATAACGTAACCTACACCTCGCTTCTGGCTCGTGGCTTAAGGCCTGGCGGGTGTAAGGAAGCGGAGGGAGGGATGGGGGGGGGGGCAGCTCGTTTCTACCTGTATCCGTGGCGAAGGGTTGTAATTTTCCGACGATATTATTCAAAAACGTTGGGGAGGGTTGGGTTCGCGTAAATATAACGGCCGGCGCTCTTCTCCGCGCCACCGAGGGCTTTTAAGCTCTCGAGCCTCTTATACCCTTCTCTCGTTCTCTTTATCTTCACGACTTTTCGTTCTCACTCTCGACCCTCGTATAAACACACCCTTCTCACTGAAACGTACCCCGTTTGTGCATTTCGAGCACGTGGATAGAGTAACGAAGAAGCTACGTCTATACATATTAATTAGTGTTTGAAAAAAATTTTTTTTTTAATTTTTCACAAGGCCACACCTGAAATAGTCAGCTTAGATAGAAAGAAAAATTCTGGGAACAGATGAGCATTCTAGGTTGAGTGGTAGATCCCCCTCATTTGACTTTTGATATATTTTTTTCCTTTTTTTGAATTGAAGACAGATTATTGTTATTTTCTTCTATCTAAGCTGACTATTTCAGGTGTGGCCCGTTGGAAAATCAAACTTTTTTTATTCTTAAAACATCCTAATATACAGATATATCACAATATCTATATACAATGGATATATGTAATACATATCTATATATCTATAAATCGAGATATCTATGTATAAGTCGAGAGGGAGGGAAAGAGGTAGAGTTGATAGAGGGAGGACAACGCGAGGGGTTGAATATGTCTTCGTGGCATGATACGCGATGATTAGGCAGTGAACTCCAAGGGCTATTTGTTAGTATAATAAGCCGTACCGCAGTGTGGCCATCGTAACCACTCGGAGACACGCCACTCCGTTTTACCCGTAATTTTACCGAGATCGGGATTTACATACGTGAAAGTTTCGAGAGGGAGTTTAGGCAAGGGCGAGAACTCAGTCGGTTCTCATAGACGAAGAGGCGGAACGTGTAAAGCGAGCGAAAGAGAGAAAGACCGATCGCCGTACGGTGGAGGGAATAAATGAAGGAAGCGACCGAGCGGTTGGTGGAAATAGCGAATTCACGTGATCTCTCTTCGCCCTGAACGCGCGTGCGATTGTTACGGCGAGGAAATTCTCTTCGGGCATTTAAAACGGAAGACCTTATCGTGTAACTCACCAACGTCGACCATTGACACCGTGCGATTAAACCCCCCCGACGTTTCCACGCGGCCGCGAGGAATTTCACGGAGAGAAATCGATCCTTTCCGCGAAAGGAGCTTTTGCGAAAAATCAAACCATCGCGGAGGAACGTCGCGCGATTTGAATCTCGCACGATGCGGTTTCCTGCAATCGTCTCGAACGTTGACGTCTCGATAGGGAAAGCATCGGCGGTCGGTAATTGCGATAATTCGAGAAACAAACACGTTACGACGTGGTTTGGGATTTAACGATGTTACGTGCATTGCGGGGTCGCGTGGATATTATCGAGATGGAAGAAGTGGTGGGGAGGGGGGGGGGGAATTATTGATTGTGGCAATGATTGTATTCGAGAATGAAGACGTAATAATGTTCTGGAAAATCGAAATCCATAACATTTATTTGTATGAATTTGAGGGATTGTTGTGGATTTACTGCATTATGACGAATTGTTTTTGAAATTTTTAATAATTATCCAATTGTTTCGCAATTTTTAGTGATTTAATTATCGGAAATATCATTGAAAAAAAAATTACCACGGACTGAATATTTCAGCAAGAAAAATAATAAAATGTTATTTAAAAAAATCGATTCTCATTATTGTTGTTATTATTATTATTTCTATTATTATTATTATTATTATTATTTTGATAATACTCGGACAACTAGAAATCTAAATCATTTAAAAATCAATTTTTCATATGCAAAAATATTTCTCTAGAGAAAAATAAGAAACAAATTACAATTATATGATCAAAAGTTCGACAATTATTATTATTATTATTATTATTATTATCATTATTATTATTATTATTATCCAATCATTATTATGAATAGAAATCAAACTAATTGGAAAACTCAATCTTTCGCTCGTAAAAATATTTCAATAACAAACGAATTACGATCATACGATAAAAATCTCCACAATTATTGTTATCATTACCAATTTTCTAACGAAACACATTTTTTCACGTGATTGCAGAACAAAATGGAAGCGTCAAACGATCGTCGGTTTCGAGATACTCGCGGAAGCCGGAAACTTCGTGGCTTTCCAGAGAATGTACGGAAACGCGCCGGGCGTGCCGGGTGTTACGCAATTGCCCTATTGGCAATATCCCGGTACCCCGGCACCGCCGCCGAACGAGCTGTTCTATCGTCAACCGACGGCCGCCGTGACGCTGCAAAAACCAATGGCCCACAGATTTTACCAACCGACGATGATGCTCGCCGGACCGAGCGCCCCTCTCGGAACTCTAGCCGCGAGTTCGAGTCTTTCGTCGTTAAGCAATTATTACAATCGCGAGAGTCCGGAAGTAATGGACGCGCGGGAACGCGAACACCTCGAACGCGCGAGAATGCAGAGAGCCCGTAGCAAGAGTTTGGAAAGAACACCGCCGTCGCGGGAGGACACGCCGCAAAGCATAAGAGCCGAAAGCGATGACGAGAGCATACACGATATTTAAAAAAAAAGGAAAAAATCGGTGGCGATCGGTTGTAAATTATATTTGTCGATTTTTTAGTGAGAGATTCGCGCGCGCTCGGTTCCGGTGGCTGCGAAAATATTGTCCGACTGTTGGATCGAACGAGAACGAAAAGAAGATGAAGAAGATGCGTTTTGACAGCAGGATTTCCCTCAGTGATAAAATCGAGGCTGTCGTTGAAAAATCGTGGCGATCGGTTGTAAATTATATTTCGTCGATTTTGAAAAAGATTCGTCCGAAGCTCGGTTTTGGTTGTCGCGAAGATATTGTCTGACAATTGAGTTGAACAAAACGAAAGGGAAAAAAGGTAGTGAATGCGTTTTAGGAGGACGATTTTACTGAGTAATAAAATTGGGGAAAATTAACAAACCATAATTCCCAGTTCGAAGAAACCTAAATAAATAAAATCAATAACGAAAAAAAATACAGAGTGCGAAATGAAAGAGATCATGGATTTCTGGAAACGAATTAAACGAGGAAAAAATATATAATGTATATTGCGCGAAGCACAAAGCGTAAAACCGTGAAATGTTGGTAGTCGAGTCAAAACGGTAAAAATGAAAAAACTGTGAGGCGTTGCTGCTATCAGTTCCATCACGACAAAATCTCAGTTCGGTCTCAGTTCTAAACAACGTTTTTTGTGTTTGTTTTTTTTTTTTTTTTTTTTTACGGACGTGCGAATGAGAGTACGATAGGTTTGTGGTTTCGTCACGGTTGTCGAATCAAATCCGTGTAGCATGACCGAAGCTCAATTTATCTCACTCGTAACGCTAAACGACGCGCCATTTTCGTTGAGGTTCGAACAAAATCGTTGGAATAACGCAAACATGAATTGAAATCCGTAAAAAGTCCTCCGGGTTGATTTCGAGATGGGCATTTGTTCAATAAAATATTATTTAACATACTTTTCCCACGAAAATAATGACGAAAGAAAAATTATCACGAAGGAACAACAATTTTTACATCTTCTTCGACAATTATAAATAATTTGAATTAATTGTTATTGATACGATAAATTCCAATACTTTATAAAAATCCCAATTCATCATAATTCAGTAATGAATTTATCTATCAAACAAAACAGTACTTAAAATAAATTTTAAAAAGAAACTACTACGATTAATTTTCACGAAACAATAAAAAAAAATGTTTCTTCGATAAATAATTCGAATCAACGAATCCTCATAAAATGTCTCTAAGATTCTAATATTCAATAGAAAATTTCGTACTCGTGACAATTCAGTGACAAAAGTATTTTAAATCCATTTTTTATCGTGCAAATAAAATGGCCTATCCCGGATCGTTGCTTCCGTTAGGAAGAACGAACAACGAGGCATCGATGATGAGGAAGAAAGACGATACCCGGGGAACATCCGAGGATTCCCCCTCGTTGAAAACGATGCAGCAGGACATCCGAGATTTGCGAGAACGGAATATGTGCAGGATGTATCGTGCGGTTAACCGAGACGAGGAGATGATCGTCCCAGGATCGTTGCGTATATAAATATACAACATATTTATATATAAATATATGTGCAGCATATAAATATCTATCTATAATATGCAGCATATAAATATATATATATATATTATACTAGAACGCAGGATCGTTGTGTATATAAATACACAACATATTTATATATAAATATATCTGCTGCATATAAATATCTATTTATATATATGTGCAGAATATAAATATATATATCGAATGGGACGATCATCGTCGATAGCAGATTTCTCCGCGACTCTGACAGATTTTCGCGATCGGCAAACGAGGTGGAGAAGATCTGAGGGGTAATCAGAGTCAGTTCTACGGGCAGGAATCCTATCGCTCGTCGGAGAAGAAAATAAAAGAAAAAAAAAGAAACAACGGGGAACGGAAATGGACCCCGTTTCGCATCGTTGAGTCGCGAAAGCAGAAACGAAACCCCCCCTTCTCGGCCCTCCACCTCGAGTGCCGTTCTAACTTCTCCAATTATTTGCGACTACCTTCGTTCAGTGATATTCCGATTTCGTAACGAATTTTGTAATAAATTTCACAGGCGTGAGAAGGGAATGAAGAATGATAGCGGAAATTATGGTTCCTGATAAAATTCGTGCGCTGCGAGAAGATTTTTATTGGGATTCGACGATTGTCGGAAACGATTCGGCAATTATTTCATTTGTGATAGCAACAATTTTGGAAATTGTTTATTATTGTTTATTCGGTCGGCGTTATGTGAGTCGGTGAGGATTTTTTTCAGAGAAAAAACGATCTTTGTTGAAGTAGTAGATTCCATTTTTTTTTCAGAGGAAAAAATTATAAAAACGGTTTTCTTTTATCTGTAAAATTTAGAGACACCCTAATTTTAAAAACGATCTTTGATAAGGTCTTCAATTACATCTCCCACGATTCGACAATATTTTTCCCGACTATTTCATCAGACAAAAGAAAAAAAAATCGGGTTTCGACATTCAAAGAAAATCATAAAAACCATTTTTTTTCATCCCCGTTGCGAATAAAATTCAGGATTAATATCGTCGATCCTAAATTCGTGCCGCCATTACAATGATTCAATCCCAAAATGAACAACAAATAGTCTCTTCGAATCTCCTCACGTTAAAAACAAAACAAAAACCACAGTAAAACCGTAAATTCCGTTACAAAAAAAAAATAATTAAAAAAACACTCGTTACATTTTTCAAATTTGCGTTGCCGATGATATCAAGGATAAATATCCCCGATCGTGATTCGTGTCGCCGCACGAGTTAAATCCCACGATGGAAACAAAGAGAACGAAAAAAAAAAATAAAATAAAGAAAAAGAGAAAGAAAAGGAGAAAAAACAAAATCCATCGAGTGTAACGACTTTAATCATAGCCGTCGAGGCCGTGTACGGTACGAGAATCGATTCCTTTATCAATCTGGAATCTCATCAATTTTCCACGCAATATGACTACCCCATGAATTCCCGAGCAGTCGCGGCGACGAGCTTTCTGCGCTCGGGAAAAATACTTCCGTCGGCACGCGGACGTCGCAACGGACTTCGTCCGCTCGGAGAACAATCGATTGATCGGTGAAAAATAGTAAAAAAAACTTCGTCTATCGTCGCTAGCGTCGTTGTCGTGGAGAAGCTTCGCGTACTTGCGCAAAGTGAGCCGAGGAAACGTCGGGATCAAGACCGAGAACGCCGAGCGAGTTTTATCGCGTTGAGAACAACGCGATTGATCGCGAACGTGCAATTAATATGACATTAGCGAACAACAGTCGAGTCGTAAGGACCCAAAGGCCGGAAAAAAACACATTTTCGTAACTCGCGAGCACTCGAATTACACGAAATCACGTTCTATACGCTTGATCGCGACTTTTTTGATCAACGACAAAACGAATTCGAGAAATAAACGATTAAAAAAATCGAATCAAATGAAAAATAATTTAAAAAGTTGAATAAAAAAAATTTTTTGGGACTGTTTGCGAATGAGTAGAGTAAAACTTGTAGTTTTTGAGACTTTGGTTGGGTTTCCAGCGTCTGTGGGAAATAACGCGAGGACGTTGTTGGATAGGAAATGAACGACGCGATTGGGCTGATTAATTAATTATCGTCAATGACGAACGAGAGTGAGAGACCGACTTGTGATATCGGAATAATTTTAATTCGAAGGGACAGAATGCATGATCGAGCGTCGTTCGTACACGCTATTATTCGTCGAACGATGATTATAATTGATTCCTTTTTTTATTATGTCAGACACTTCGAAATAACTGAACGGAAAAATGCGGCCTCGGATTTAAAAAAATGATAGATGTATCAGTTTTGGTCGATAATACTCTAAATACGATAAAATCTGAAGAAATATTCTTCGAAATAATTGTAACTTGTATACCAGAATTTATTTATTAGCATTAAAATGCAAAAAAAGGACGAAAAATGTGGAAACTGATGCATCTGTCTTGAAAATCGAGATAGAAAAAAAAAACGTGTACTTGACTCGATCAAACGAATATTGTATGTAAATATTACGCGTATGAAGAACGATAAAAGACAGATTTTCCAAAGCTCCGTTCAGAGCTTAAGATTTTGTAAATATGAAAGTATTATTGGCACCGCTGAAACATTTTGTGGAGCAATAAAAAAAATGAGAAAAACAAGATAAATCAGATATGTAAAAACGATCGGAAAAAATCGTTGAAAAGAAATATTTCATAGAACTTAAGCCGAAGCCAATGGATGTGAAAGAAGAAAACAATATTACAAAGTATTTTTCAGATTCAAATATACGTAGAGAAACGCCCGGTGTCGTCTCGAACGATCGGACTTCCGATTAATAAAAAAAAAACAAAAGACATAAAAAAATAATCCGCTATATCAGTGATTTTTAATTTACTAGCGAAAAAAAAAATCGATCGTTCGATCGTCGCGCCGATTAGCGTTTGATAATGAAATACCAGTATTATGAATGTATAAAAATTAGATTCTACGGTGGAACCAACGGTTTATCGCGATCGAATAAAATACGACGGACGAAGAACAAAATAAAATAAAAAGTAAAAAATAAAAACGAAAAAAAAAAAAAAATCACCGAGTACGATATACAGAGTTACAGTGTATAAATATTGATCGATGCATCGAATGCGAACGTTGAAATGTATGTCTCCTATTAAACGTGCGATTAAGGTTTAAGTCTTGAAGCAAGCTGAGAATATTATTATTATTATTAATATTATGATTATATTATAATAGTAAATGCTTTGTATCATAATGTCTGTATAGCAAAAGTTATTATATGGAAAATATATTATACTGAATTTACCTCGATCGTTCATTCATTTCCATTTTTTTTTTAATCGTTACAATTTTTTTTTTTCCTCGCCACAATTTGTTCCGACAAATGCATCGAGCATTGCATTTCGTTAACGAGCTTCGGGACGATGCATTAACGAGCATTATCGCGGTGAAATAACAACAATGATAACAAAAATGTAATTCGTATGGAAGGCGAGCGATCACGAGAGGGGCCCTTGACGATAAAACGTGAATACACGAGCGAACAAGAAGCGTGACAGACCCCGAGGCCTTAATCGCATTTGCTTATTTCCGCCAGGAGGGGGGGGGGGGGCGGCTGTCGGCCCGTCGGCGTGGCAATTATGCGTCGAGAGTAACGGCAACGACGAAGAGAGATGGATGTGCCGGAGAGTGAGAAAAGGGCCGAAACGCGAAGGGGTTATTTTATTCCTATTAGGGTAAAACGGGTAGTCCAGCAGCCGTACCCCCAATTATATGAAATTAATTTGGGTCCCCCATTAGCGGTCGGACATCGGTAGAACGCACTAACGATTTTCTAGTGGCCAAAAGTCGACGAACCGAGACACCACCTCGGTTTCCGTAATAACTCGAGTTCGCCACGACCGCTGCTGTTGCTGCTGCTGTTGCTGTTGCTGCTGCGTGCCTTCCTGCAATTATGAACTCTCGGTTTGAAGGTACGAGAACGTAAACTTTTGTCAAACTCCGGTAGCTAAATATATATTTTTTTTTGTGGCGGGAAAAAGGGGGGGGGGAAGGGTGGATAAACGAGCGTGGAATTATCGATATCGTTTTGATACTCCTGGGATGTAGTCGGGCTGTGCGAAAAATTTTAAGGCGCGTTACAAACACGATCGATGTCGTTTTTTAGGGACACTTTCGGGTGCGGGGAACGAAGACCCTGCGGTATGGACTTGTGGGGTTATGCATTGATACATGTATATGTATTTATATGGGTATGGTTTGGGAGGATGTGGTTAGCATGCGGTTAAATCGAGCTTTTGCCGGGCTTCTGGGCATCCTCCGAATGTCTCGCGACTAAAGTTCCAGGTACGAGGGCGGCTGGAAACAAGAGACATCCTGTTCGAAGCTGTTTCAAACGTTTGGATTGTTCTTTGATTCGTGATATCGAAATTATTTAAATGGAAATTGTATCGTTAACGTTATATTTAATTTTTGTAGACGGACAGAGAGAAAAAAAATAGTTAGAGTTCAGAAGAATGAATAATAATTCGAATAGATTGAGTTGATTGACTGATTAAAATCGATTATTCAATTATGATTCGATTATTATGGATAATTTAACATTGTTCGATTTATAATTTCAATGACAATTATATAATTATATAAATATATAATAATAATATAATTCTATAATTTTTGCTTTAGTTACAATAATTAATTGACTTAGAGAGAACTTTATTTCATGTTTACACTTTCTTTCTAATTAATTATCACTCAATTAATCAGTATTATTACGATTATTATTTCTCTGGAGGAGAAAATTTCCAAACTTATTTCTCTCTCTCTCTCTCTTCCGCCTATTTTTTAAGGCGATGTTTCGCCTTCATTTCTTTAATTACAATCTCTCATTTTCTATAACAATAAACAATAAACAATTAACGGATCGTCAAATCTCATCTTACTCAAAGTAAGCATCGAAAGTTGCCTCATTCCTTGGTTCACGTTGAAAGTAAAATTTTCGGAAAACGTCTTCTTTAAATTTCAACGCATCGTTAGACCGGGGACCCATAAAAACGAGACCATGAGAAATAACCGAACGAAGGTATGGGATAAGGTGTGCGGCGAGTAAGAGCGTATAATGTGTCGAAAAGGCACCTGCCCCCGTCGCGTACGGTCCGCTATCTTCTCATCGAAACGTCGACGGTGGAGTTGTCCCACAGGCGAGGCGAGAGAACGCCCGGAGCAACGGAGATGGAAGGAAACTTTGAGTTCGGTTAGATGCTATCTCACTCGCCGGGACCAGCGGACCACTTACATCGTTAATTGCTCCCGCTTCCGGTACCACACCGGGCACCACCGTGCACACACCTTCGCGTGTGCGAGTACTACCCAACACAAATTGCCTCCACTTCGACACAATGGCTTTCGTTA
This sequence comes from Sussaba pulchella, assembly GCA_963971145.1. NCBI lineage: Eukaryota > Metazoa > Arthropoda > Insecta > Hymenoptera > Ichneumonidae > Sussaba > Sussaba pulchella. The sequence goes on from CAXAQZ010000057.1 coordinate 43,007, forward strand.
TACGTCTATACAGCGAACCGCTTCTACGGTTTTTTTTCTCTTTTTTTTCAAGAGCATGACGAAACAAAAATTCGGAAACGAGGAAGGAAAATATGGAATAATAATAATAATAATAATAATAATAATAATGATATTAATTTTAATAATAATAAAAATAATAATAATAATAATAATAATAATAATAATAATAATAATAATAATAATAATAAAAATAATAATAATAATAATAATAATAATAATAATAATAATAATAATAATAATAATAATAATAATAATAATAATAATAATAATAATAATAATAATAATAATAATAATAATAATAATAATAATAATAATAATAATAATAATAATAGTAATAATAATAATAATAATAATAATAATAATAATAATAATAATAATAATAATAATAATAATAATAATAATAATAATAATAATAATAATAATAATAATAATAATAATAATAATAATAATAATAATAATAATAATAATAATAATAATAATAATAATAATAATAATAAGAATAATAACAATAATAATATTAATAGAGAACAAATAGTTCTGACGCGGGGAAATCGGCGGAGTATCAAGATTGAGTTTGCATTGCTGATTATTTTTATTTGCACAAAATTGACCGCCTAACATTAATCTCCTCGCAACCATTTTTAGGATCACAAACAGCC
>CAXAQZ010000059.1:0-5000 GCA_963971145.1 Sussaba pulchella
GACGTGACAATCAATATCAAAACGTGGTTAAAAAATTTTTTTTCAAATTATTTTTTCATCGAAATGAAATAAATAAACCTTCATTTTTCGACCGTAGATCGACCGCTTTTTCTTGAAACCAAAAAAAAAAAAAAAAAAATTCGTTTGTAAAATAATAAGAACATTAAAATTATTCAGGCGTAGACCGATCGGTTTTTCTGAAATTCGAAAATGAAGAAAAAAAATTTTCATGTAACGCGAAAAAAAATTTGACCTAAAATTTATTCTAATGGATTGATGAAAAAAATTGATATCGAAAAACGAAAGAGGAATTTAAAATCCACACGTAGACCGATCGCATGTACATTGAGTTGACGCGTAGACCGACCGCACTCGGGAATAATCCACGCGTAGACCGACCGCGACCAGAGTTGTTCGACGCGTAGACCGATCGCTTTTCTCGAAAAGTAAAAAAACATAACTTTCTTCTTATCGCATTAACGTAACAATCAATATCTAAACGTGGTTAAAAGTTTTTTTAAAAATTATTTTTTCATCGAAATGAATAAATAAACCTTCATTTTTCGACCGTAGATCGACCGCTTTTTCTTGAAACCAAACAAAAAAAAAAAAAAAATTCGTTTGTAAAATAATAAGAACATTAAATTATTCCAGGCGGTAGACCGATCGGTTTTCTGAAATTCGAAAAAAAAAAAAAATTTCTTCATGAAACGCGAAAACCATTTTGACCTAAAATTTATTCTAATAAATTAATGAAAAAAAATTGGTATCGAAAAACGAAAGAGGATTTTAAAATCCACACGTAGACCGATCGCGTGTACATTGAGTTTACGCGTAGACCGACCGCACTCGGGAATAATCCACGCGTAGACCGACCGCGACCAGAGTTGTTCGGACGCGTAGACCGATCGCATGTACATTGGGTTGACGCGTAGACCGATCGCCCTCGGAAATAATCCACTCGTAGACCGACCGCGACCAGAGTTGTTCGACGCGTAGACCGATCGCATTCTCGAAAAGTAAAAGAACATAACTTTTCTTCTTATCGCATTAACGTAACGATCAATATCGAAACGTGCTTAAAAATTTTTTTTTTTTAATTATTTTTTCCATCGGAATGAAATGAATAAACCTTAAATTTTTACCCGTAGATCGACCTTTTTTTCTTGAACCCAAAAAAAAAAAAAAAATTCGGTTGTAAAATAATAAGAACATTAAAATGATTCCAGGCGTAGACCGATCGGTTTTTTGAAATTCGAAAATGAAGAAAAAATTTTTTCATGAAACGCGAAAAAAAATTTGACCTAAAATTTATTCTAATGAATTGATGAAAAAAATTGATATCGAAAAACGAAAGAGGAATTTAAAATCCACACGTAGACCGATCGCATGTATATTGAGTTGACGCGTAGACCGACCGCACTCGGAAATAATCCACGCGTAGACCGACCGCGACCAGAGTTGTTCGACGCGTAAACCGATCGCATGTACATTGAGTTGACGCGTAGACCGATCGCACTCGGGAATAATCCACGCGTAGACCGACCGCGACCAGAGTTGTTCGACGCGTAGACCGATCGCTTTCTCGAAAAGTAAAAAAACATAACTTTCTTCTTATCGCATTAACGTAACAATCAATATCAAAACGTGGTTAAAAAATTTTTTTTCAAATTATTTTTTCATCGAAATGAAATAAATAAACCTTCATTTTTCGACCGTAGATCGACCGCTTTTTCTTGAAACCAAAGAAAAAAAAAAAAATTCGTTTGTAAAATAATAAGAACATTAAAATTATTCCAGGCGTAGACCGATCGGTTTTTCTGAAATTCGAAAAAAAAAAAAATTTCTTTCATGAAACGCGAAAACCATTTGACCTAAAATTTATTCTAATAAATTGATAAAAAAAAATTGGTATCGAAAAACGAAAGAGGATTTTAAAATCCACACGTAGACCGATCGCATGTACATTGAGTTGACGCGTAGACCGACCGCACTCCGAATAATCCACGCGTAGACCGACCGCAACCAGAGTTGTTCGACGCGTAGACCGATCGCATGTACATTGAGTTGACGCGTAGACCGATCGCCCTCGGAAATAATCCACGCGTAGACCGACCGCGACCAGAGTTGTTCGACGCGTAGACCGATCGCATTCTCGAAAAGTAAAAGAACATAACTTTCTTCTTATCGCATTAACGTAATAATCAATATCAAAACGTGCTTAAAAATTTTTTTTTTTAAATTATTTTCCATCGAATGAAATGAATAAACCTTAAATTTTTACCCGTAGATCGACCTTTTTTTCTTGAACCCAAAAAAAAAAAAAAAATTCGGTTGTAAAATAATAAGAATATTAAAATGATTCCAGGCGTAGACCGATCGGTTTTTTTGAAATTCAAAATGAAGAAAAAAATTTTTCATGAAACGCGAAAACCAATTTGACCTAAAATTTATTCTAATGAATTGATGAAAAAAATTGATATCGAAAAACGAAAGAGGAATTTAAAATCCACACGTAGGACCGATCGCATGTATATTGAGTTGACGCGTAGACCGACCGCACTCGGAAATAATCCACGCGTAGACCGACCGCGACCAGAGTTGTTCGACGCGTAGACCGATCGCATGTACATTGAGTTGACGCGTAGACCGATCGCACTCGGGAATAATCCACGCGTAGACCGACCGCGACCAGAGTTGCTCGACGCGTAGACCGATCGCTTTTTCGAAGAGTAAAAGAAATAACTTTCTTCTTATCGTATTAATGTAACAATCAATATCAAAACGTGGTTAAAAAATTTTTTTTTTCCAAATTGTTTTTTCATCGAATGAAATAAATAAACCTTCATTTTTTACCCGTAGATCGACCGCTTTTTCTTGAAACCAAAAAAAAAAAAAAATTTCGTTTGTAAAATAATAAGAACATGAAAATTATTCCAGGCGTAGACCGATCGTTTTTCTGAAATTCGAAAGAAAAAAAATTTTCTTCATGAAACGCGAAAACCATTTTGACCAAAATTTTATTCTAATAATTGATGAAAAAAAATTGGTATCGAAAACTCGCTTTCTCGAAAAGTAAAAGAACATAACTTCCTTCTTATCGCATTAACGTAACAATCAATATCAAAAACGTGCTTAAAAATTTTTTTTTCAAATTATTTTTCCATCGGAATGAAATGAATAAACCTTAAATTTTTACCCGTAGATCGACCGCTTTTTCTTAAACCCGAAAAGAAATAAAAAAATTTGGTTGTAAAATAATAAGAACATTAAAATTATTCCAGGGGTAGACCGATCGGTTTTTTGAAATTCGAAAAAAAAAATTTTTTTTTTCATGAAACGCGAAAATTAATTTTACCTTAATTTGTTCTAATAAATTGATGAAAGAAATTGTTATCGAAAAACGAAAGAGGAATTTCAAATCCACGCGTAGACCGACCGCGGGCAGAGTTGTTCGTTGCGTAGACCGATCGCATGTACATTGAGTGACGCGTAGACCGATCGCACTCGGAAATAATCCATCCGCAGACCGACCGCGACCAGGGTTGTTCGACGCGTAGACCGATCGCTTTTTCGAAAAGTAAAAGAACATAACTTTCTTCTTATCGCATTAACGTAACAATCAATATCAAAACGTGCTTAAAATTTTTTTTTCAAATTATTTTTCTATCGGAATGAAATGAATAAACCTTAATTTTTCACCCGTAGATCGACCGCTTTTTCTTAAACCCAAAAAAAAAAAAAATTCGTTTGTAAAATAATAAGAACATTAAAATTATTCCAGGCGTAGACCGATCGGTTTTTCTGAAATTCGAAAAAAAAAAAAAAATTTTTCATGAAACGCGAAAACCATTTTGGCCTAAAATTTATTCTAATGAGTTGATGAAAAAAAATTAGTACTGAAAAACGAAAGAGGAATTTAAAATTCACACGTAGACCGATCGCAAATCTTGTTTGGTCGATAAGTAGACCGTTTATGGTTTCACGAATTTCTTTTATAGGGACGGTCCGAATCTTGTTAATCAACGAGCATTCTTCTAACTCAATCGAGCATTCGTTATTCCCGGCGTTTATCCTCGTATCAATTATTTCGGTTCGAAGAGTAGACGAATCCCTATTTGAAAATTTTTTAAATTTCCACGTGCATCGCATTGGGCCGTTAAAAGTCGTCAGAATCTTCGTAATATTCAACGATTCTCCGGACTTTATGCAAATTAGAAATAAATTTTTTTGCTCGAATAAATTTTTACGAAAATTTTAGATAGGTACAGTGGGAATCTTGTTAATCCATTTATGCAAAATATAATATCACAGATAAAACATTCCTTCAACAAAATCAAGTATCAGTTATTTCCGCCATTTACCGTTGAACAAAATATTTAAGGTCAAAGATTATGCGAATTAGTTTTTTAATTTTTTAATCTATATTTTCAACGTGCATCGCATCGTTGTTAAAATCTTCGTAATATTTAACGATTCTCCGGACTTAATGCAAATTAGAAAAAGATTTTTTTGCTCGAATTAATTTTCACGAAAATTTTAGATAAGGACAGTGGGAATCTCGTTAATCCATTCATATAAAATTTTATATCACAGAAGGAAAATTGCTTCAACGAAATCAAGTATCAGTTATTCCCGCCATTTACCGTTGAACAAAATATTTACGGTCAAAGAGTATGCTCTAATTGTTTTTTCAATTTTTTAATCTATATTTTTAACGTGCATCTCATCGGGCCGTTAGAAATTATCAGAATCCTCATAATATTCAACGATTCTCCGGACTTTATGCAAATTAAAAGAAGATTTTTTTAGCTCGAATTAATTTTTACGAAAATTTTAGATAGGGACAGTCGAAATCTCGTTAATCCATTCATGCCAAAACTTATATCACAGAAGAAACATTTCTTCAACGAAATCAAGTATCAGTTATTCCCGCCATTTACCGTTGAACAAAATAATTACGGTCAAAGAGTATGCTCTAATTGTTTTTTCAATTTTTT
>CAXAQZ010000059.1:15000-17500 GCA_963971145.1 Sussaba pulchella
TGTTAAACGTGAACAACGTTATGAATTGTAATTGAATCGAAAAAGTTTGTTTTGACAATAAAAACCGATCAACGATAAGTGAATTTTGAATCCACACGTAGACCGATCGCATGTACATTGAGTTGACGCGTAGACCGATCGCACTCGGGAATAATCCACGCGTAGACCGACCGCGACCAGAGTTGTTCGACGCGTAGACCGATCGCTTTCTCGAAAAGTAAAAAAACATAACTTTCTTCTTATCGCATTAACGTAACAATCAATATCAAAACGTGGTTAAAAAATTTTTTTTCAAATTATTTTTTCATCGAAATGAAATAAATAAACCTTCATTTTTCGACCGTAGATCGACCGCTTTTTCTTGAAACCAAAGAAAAAAAAAAAAAATTCGTTTGTAAAATAATAAGAACATTAAAATTATTCCAGGCGTAGACCGATCGGTTTTTCTGAAATTCGAAAAAAAAAAAAATTTCTTTCATGAAACGCGAAAACCATTTTGACCTAAAATTTATTCTAATAAATTGATAAAAAAAAATTGGTATCGAAAAACGAAAGAGGATTTTAAAATCCACACGTAGACCGATCGCATGTACATTGAGTTGACGCGTAGACCGACCGCACTCCGGAATAATCCACGCGTAGACCGACCGCAACCAGAGTTGTTCGACGCGTAGACCGATCGCATGTACATTGAGTTGACGCGTAGACCGATCGCCCTCGGAAATAATCCACGCGTAGACCGACCGCGACCAGAGTTGTTCGACGCGTAGACCGATCGCATTCTCGAAAAGTAAAAGAACATAACTTTCTTCTTATCGCATTAACGTAATAATCAATATCAAAACGTGCTTAAAAATTTTTTTTTTTAAATTATTTTCCATCGGAATGAAATGAATAAACCTTAAATTTTTACCCGTAGATCGACCTTTTTTTCTTGAACCCAAAAAAAAAAAAAAATTCGGTTGTAAAATAATAAGAATATTAAAATGATTCCAGGCGTAGACCGATCGGTTTTTTTGAAATTCAAAAATGAAGAAAAAAATTTTTCATGAAACGCGAAAACCAATTTGACCTAAAATTTATTCTAATGAATTGATGAAAAAAATTGATATCGAAAAACGAAAGAGGAATTTAAAATCCACACGTAGACCGATCGCATGTATATTGAGTTGACGCGTAGACCGACCGCACTCGGAAATAATCCACGCGTAGACCGACCGCGACCAGAGTTGTTCGACGCGTAGACCGATCGCATGTACATTGAGTTGACGCGTAGACCGATCGCACTCGGGAATAATCCACGCGTAGACCGACCGCGACCAGAGTTGCTCGACGCGTAGACCGATCGCTTTTTCGAAGAGTAAAAGAAAATAACTTTCTTCTTATCGTATTAATGTAACAATCAATATCAAAACGTGGTTAAAAAATTTTTTTTTTCCAAATTGTTTTTTCATCGAAATGAAATAAATAAACCTTCATTTTTTACCCGTAGATCGACCGCTTTTTCTTGAAACCAAAAAAAAAAAAAAAATTTCGTTTGTAAAATAATAAGAACATGAAAATTATTCCAGGCGTAGACCGATCGGTTTTTCTGAAATTCGAAAGAAAAAAAATTTTCTTCATGAAACGCGAAAACCATTTTGACCAAAAATTTATTCTAATAAATTGATGAAAAAAAATTGGTATCGAAAAACTCGCTTTCTCGAAAAGTAAAAGAACATAACTTCCTTCTTATCGCATTAACGTAACAATCAATATCAAAACGTGCTTAAAAATTTTTTTTTTCAAATTATTTTTCCATCGGAATGAAATGAATAAACCTTAAATTTTTACCCGTAGATCGACCGCTTTTTCTTAAACCCGAAAAGAAATAAAAAAATTTGGTTGTAAAATAATAAGAACATTAAAATTATTCCAGGGGTAGACCGATCGGTTTTTTTGAAATTCGAAAAAAAAAATTTTTTTTTTCATGAAACGCGAAAATTAATTTTACCTTAAATTTGTTCTAATAAATTGATGAAAGAAATTGTTATCGAAAAACGAAAGAGGAATTTCAAATCCACGCGTAGACCGACCGCGGGCAGAGTTGTTCGTTGCGTAGACCGATCGCATGTACATTGAGTTGACGCGTAGACCGATCGCACTCGGAAATAATCCATCCGCAGACCGACCGCGACCAGGGTTGTTCGACGCGTAGACCGATCGCTTTTTCGAAAAGTAAAAGAACATAACTTTCTTCTTATCGCATTAACGTAACAATCAATATCAAAACGTGCTTAAAAATTTTTTTTTTCAAATTATTTTTCTATCGGAATGAAATGAATAAACCTTAATTTTTCACCCGTAGATCGACCGCTTTTTCTTAAACCCAAAAAAAAAAAAAATTCGTTTGTAAAATAATAAGAACATTAAAATTATTCCAGGCGTAGACCGATCGGTTTTTCTGAAATTCGAAAAAAAAAAAAAAATTTTTCATGAAACGCGAAAACCATTTTGGCCT
>CAXAQZ010000059.1:27500-34907 GCA_963971145.1 Sussaba pulchella
GGCAGGATCAACCAGGGAGCTTCGTTCGAAATTTATCTCACGAGATAGCTCAGGAATATCGACCGTTAGATCTTTATACCTTTTCGTTTCTCGAAGTGTTTTTTCCCCAGATACTCGACGAGGAGTGACTGGGGACACTCTTTGTTCATTTAAAATTTTTAATTTATTTATTTTCGACTCGGTTGCGGTGTCTTTCACAATGAAAAAGACCCTTGACAACTCAGCCACGGATTGCATCTTTCTATCCTTCCTCCTTCTTCCTTCTCATATATTTATTTCTTATTATTGTGCGAACCCGCTATCGCACTCTCGTCAATTTTCTCGTTTATAAAACCACATAAACTCTTATATAATGCTGGAAATTTTATATTCTCAGCGTCTCGACGTGCCCTCTTTTGAGGCACGTATTTTTGTATTTATGTTTGCAATATATCAGGAATTCATGGTGAAGTCCATCATTCATATTGATATTCTCGCCCGGAACAGGGTGAGTCGATGCTCGGTATAAGTTTATTAACAACTCGTGTTGAAAAACTTTCATCGCCGTAGCGTGTACCACGTAAGAGCCATTTGGTCATAGACGCCGACTCGTGGTAATGCTGAGTTATAGTATGTAACCGATGATCGGACGGTAAGCGGTGACCGAACCGTCGCCTCGACTCCTCTTATAGTACCGAGCTGGGGCGCCTGCGGTTCGGCGAACGACGGCTTATACATGGGGCGCAGGGCGGCCGTACTAGCGTTGAACGGCCCGGACGGGCTCCGTGCGCTCGGACTTAGAAAAAAAACGGGCGTCAAAAACACGAAAATGTTCGCCTCGTTGGAAATGGAGTAATGAAATGATGGAATCGTCGCTACAAGGTTATAACATTTTAAACATGATAAGTCATCATTTATATATATATTTGATTTTACCAAAATTTTTCCGAATCTAATTGCTCAAAAAACAAAAAAAAATAATTACCGTCTATTTCAAATTTTTAATGATTCAATTTATGCGAAAAAGATAGAATCTTATATAAACAGTATGGAAAGTAAGATTGATAAAGTCGACTATATTAATTTATCGAATAACGATGAATAAAATTTGACGCGTAGACCGATCGCTCGTTTATAAAATTCTAAAAATTCAAAAATTCTTGTTAAACGTGAACAACGTTATGAATTGTAATTGAATCGAAAAAGTTTGTTTTGACAATAAAAACCGATCAACGATAAGTGAATTTTGAATCCACACGTAGACCGATCGCATGTACATTGAGTTGACGCGTAGACCGACCGCACTCGAAAATAATCCACGCGTAGACCGACCGCGACCGGAGTTGTTCGACGCGTAGACCGATCGCATGTACATTGAGTTGACGCGTAGACCGACCGCACTCGGGAATAATCCACGCGTAGACCGACCGCGACCAGAGTTGTTCGACGCGTAGACCGATCGCTTTCTCGAAAAGTAAAAAAACATAACTTTCTTCTTATCGCATTAACGTAACAATCAATATCGAAACGTGGTTAAAAAGTTTTTTTAAAAATTATTTTTTCATCGAAATGAAATAAATAAACCTTCATTTTTCGACCGTAGATCGACCGCTTTTTCTTAAAACCAAACAAAAAAAAAAAAAAATTCGTTTGTAAAATAATAAGAACATTAAAATTATTCCAGGCGTAGACCGATCGGTTTTTCTGAAATTCGAAAAAAAAAAAAATTTCTTTCATGAAACGCGAAAACCATTTTGACCTAAAATTTATTCTAATAAATTAATGAAAAAAAATTGGTATCGAAAAACGAAAGAGGATTTTAAAATCCACACGTAGACCGATCGCATGTACATTGAGTTTACGCGTAGACCGACCGCACTCGGGAATAATCCACGCGTAGACCGACCGCGACCAGAGTTGTTCGACGCGTAGACCGATCGCATGTACATTGGGTTGACGCGTAGACCGATCGCCCTCGGAAATAATCCACTCGTAGACCGACCGCGACCAGAGTTGTTCGACGCGTAGACCGATCGCATTCTCGAAAAGTAAAAGAACATAACTTTCTTCTTATCGCATTAACGTAACGATCAATATCAAAACGTGCTTAAAAATTTTTTTTTTTAAATTATTTTTCCATCGGAATGAAATGAATAAACCTTAAATTTTTACCCGTAGATCGACCTTTTTTTCTTGAACCCAAAAAAAAAAAAAAAAATTCGGTTGTAAAATAATAAGAACATTAAAATGATTCCAGGCGTAGACCGATCGGTTTTTTTGAAATTCGAAAATGAAGAAAAAAATTTTTCATGAAACGCGAAAAAAAATTTGACCTAAAATTTATTCTAATGAATTGATGAAAAAAATTGATATCGAAAAACGAAAGAGGAATTTAAAATCCACACGTAGACCGATTGCATGTATATTAAGTTGACGCGTAGACCGACCGCACTCGGAAATAATCCACGCGTAGACCGACCGCGACCAGAGTTGTTCGACGCGTAGACCGATCGCATGTACATTGAGTTGACGCGTAGACCGATCGCACTCGGGAATAATCCACGCGTAGACCGACCGCGACCAGAGTTGTTCGACGCGTAGACCGATCGCTTTCTCGAAAAGTAAAAAAACATAACTTTCTTCTTATCGCACTAACGTAACAATCAATATCAAAACGTGGTTAAAAAATTTTTTTTCAAATAATTTTTTCATCGAAATGAAATAAATAAACCTTCATTTTTCGACCGTAGATCGACCGCTTTTTCTTGAAACCAAAAAAAAAAAAAAAAATTCGTTTGTAAAATAATAAGAACATTAAAATTATTCCAGGCGTAGACCGATCGGTTTTTCTGAAATTCGAAAAAAAAAAAAATTTCTTTCATGAAACGCGAAAACCACTTTGACCTAAAATTTATTCTAATAAATTGATGAAAAAAAATTGGTATCGAAAAACGAAAGAGGATTTTAAAATCCACACGTAGACCGATCGCATGTACATTGAGTTGACGCGTAGACCGACCGCACTCGGGAATAATCCACGCGTAGACCGACCGCGACCAGAGTTGTTCGACGCGTAGACCGATCGCATGTACATTGGGTTGACGCGTAGACCGATCGCCCTCGGAAATAATCCACGCGTAGACCGACCGCGACCAGAGGTGTTCGACGCGTAGACCGATCGCATTCTCGAAAAGTAAAAGAACATAACTTTCTTCTTATCGCATTAACGTAACGATCAATATCAAAACGTGCTTAAAAATTTTTTTTTTTAAATTATTTTTCCATCGGAATGAAATGAATAAACCTTAAATTTTTACCCGTGGATCGACCTTTTTTTCTTAAACCCAAAAAAAAAAAAAAAATTCGGTTGTAAAATAATAAGAACATTAAAATGATTCCAGGCGTAGACCGATCGGTTTTTTTGAAATTCGAAAATGAAGAAAAAAATTTTTCATGAAACGCGAAAAAAAATTTGACCTAAAATTTATTCTAATGAATTGATGAAAAAAATTGATATCGAAAAAGGAAAGAGGAATTTAAAATCCACACGTAGACCGATCGCATGTATATTGAGTTGACGCGTAGACCGACCGCACTCGGAAATAATCCACGCGTAGACCGACCGCGACCAGAGTTGTTCGACGCGTAGACCGATCGCATGTACATTGAGTTGACGCGTAGACCGATCGCACTCGGGAATAATCCACGCGTAGACCGACCGCGACCAGAGTTGTTCGACGCGTAGACCGATCGCTTTCTCGAAAAGTAAAAAAACATAACTTTCTTCTTATCGCATTAACGTGACAATCAATATCAAAACGTGGTTAAAAAATTTTTTTCAAATAATTTTTTCATCGAAATGAAATAAATAAAACTTCATTTTTCGACCGTAGATCGACCGCTTTTTCTTGAAACCAAAAAAAAAAAAAAAAAAATTCGTTTGTAAAATAATAAGAACATTAAAATTATTCCAGGCGTAGACCGATCGGTTTTTCTGAAATTCGAAAAAAAAAAAAATTTTTTTCATGAAACGCGAAAACCATTTTGACCTAAAATTTATTCTAATAAATTGATGAAAAAAATTGGTATCGAAAAACGAAAGAGGATTTTAAAATCCACACGTAGACCGATCGCATGTACATTGAGTTTACGCGTAGACCGACCGCACTCGGGAATAATCCACGCGTAGACCGACCGCGACCAGGGTTGTTCGACGCGTAGACCGATCGCATGTACATTGGGTTGACGCGTAGACCGATCGCCCTCGGAAATAATCCACGCGTAGACCGACCGCGACCAGAGTTGTTCGACGCGTAGACCGATCGCATTCTCGAAAAGTAAAAGAACATAACTTTCTTCTTATCGCATTAACGCAACGATCAATATCAAAACGTGCTTAAAATTTTTTTTTTAAAATTATTTTTCCATCGGAATAAAATGAATAAACCTTAAATTTTTACCCGTAGATCGACCTTTTTTTCTTGAACCCAAAAAAAAAAAAAAAAATTCGGTTGTAAAATAATAAGAACATTAAAATGATTCCAGGCGTAGACCGATCGGTTTTTTTGAAATTCGAAAATGAAGAAAAAAATTTTTCATGAAACGCGAAAAAAAATTTGACCTAAAATTTATTCTAATGAATTGATGAAAAAAATTGATATCGAAAAACGAAAGAGTAATTTGAAATCCACACGTAGACCGATCGCATGTATATTGAGTTGACGCGTAGACCGACCGCACTCGGAAATAATCCACGCGTAGACCGACCGCGACCAGAGTTGTTCGACGCGTAGACCGATCGCATGTACATTGAGTTGACGCGTAGACCGATCGCACTCGGGAATAATCCACGCGTAGACCGACCGCGACCAGAGTTGTTCGACGCGTAGACCGATCGCTTTCTCGAAAAGTAAAAAAACATAACTTTCTTCTTATCGCATTGACGTGACAATCAATATCAAAACGTGGTTAAAAAATTTTTTTTCAAATTATTTTTTCATCGAAATGAAATAAATAAACCTTCATTTTTCGACCGTAGATCGACCGCTTTTTCTTGAAACCAAAAAAAAAAAAAAAAAAATTCGTTTGTAAAATAATAAGAACATTAAAATTATTCCAGGCGTAGACCGATCGGTTTTTCTGAAATTCGAAAATGAAGAAAAAAAATTTTCATGAAACGCGAAAAAAATTTGACCTAAATTTATTCTAATGGATTGATGAAAAAAATTGATATCGAAAAACGAAAGAGGAATTTAAAATCCACACGTAGACCGATCGCATGTACATTGAGTTGACGCGTAGACCGACCGCACTCGGGAATAATCCACGCGTAGACCGACCGCGACCAGAGTTGTTCGACGCGTAGACCGATCGCTTTCTCGAAAAGTAAAAAAACATAACTTTCTTCTTATCGCATTAACGTAACAATCAATATCTAAACAAACGTGGTTAAAAAGTTTTTTTAAAAATTATTTTTTCATCGAAATGAAATAAATAAACCTTCATTTTTCGACCGTAGATCGACCGCTTTTTCTTGAAACCAAACAAAAAAAAAAAAAAATTCGTTTGTAAAATAATAAGAACATTAAAATTATTCCAGGCGTAGACCGATCGGTTTTTCTGAAATTCGAAAAAAAAAAAAATTTCTTTCATGAAACGCGAAAACCATTTTGACCTAAAATTTATTCTAATAAATTAATGAAAAAAAATTGGTATCGAAAAACGAAAGAGGATTTTAAAATCCACACGTAGACCGATCGCGTGTACATTGAGTTTACGCGTAGACCGACCGCACTCGGGAATAATCCACGCGTAGACCGGACCGCGACCAGAGTTGTTCGACGCGTAGACCGATCGCATGTACATTGGGTTGACGCGTAGACCGATCGCCCTCGGAAATAATCCACGCGTAGACCGACCGCGACCAGAGGTGTTCGACGCGTAGACCGATCGCATTCTCGAAAAGTAAAAGAACATAACTTTCTTCTTATCGCATTAACGTAACGATCAATATCAAAACGTGCTTAAAAATTTTTTTTTTTAAATTATTTTTCCATCGGAATGAAATGAATAAACCTTAAATTTTTACCCGTGGATCGACCTTTTTTTCTTAAACCCAAAAAAAAAAAAAAAAAATTCGGTTGTAAAATAATAAGAACATTAAAATGATTCCAGGCGTAGACCGATCGGTTTTTTTGAAATTCGAAAATGAAGAAAAAAATTTTTCATGAAACGCGAAAAAAAATTTGACCTAAAATTTATTCTAATGAATTGATGAAAAAAATTGATATCGAAAAAGGAAAGAGGAATTTAAAATCCACACGTAGACCGATCGCATGTATATTGAGTTGACGCGTAGACCGACCGCACTCGGAAATAATCCACGCGTAGACCGACCGCGACCAGAGTTGTTCGACGCGTAGACCGATCGCATGTACATTGAGTTGACGCGTAGACCGATCGCACTCGGGAATAATCCACGCGTAGACCGACCGCGACCAGAGTTGTTCGACGCGTAGACCGATCGCTTTCTCGAAAAGTAAAAAAACATAACTTTCTTCTTATCGCATTAACGTGACAATCAATATCAAAACGTGGTTAAAAAATTTTTTTTCAAATAATTTTTTCATCGAAATGAAATAAATAAAACTTCATTTTTCGACCGTAGATCGACCGCTTTTTCTTGAAACCAAAAAAAAAAAAAAAAAATTCGTTTGTAAAATAATAAGAACATTAAAATTATTCCAGGCGTAGACCGATCGGTTTTTCTGAAATTCGAAAAAAAAAAAAATTTTTTTCATGAAACGCGAAAACCATTTTGACCTAAAATTTATTCTAATAAATTGATGAAAAAAATTGGTATCGAAAAACGAAAGAGGATTTTAAAATCCACACGTAGACCGATCGCATGTACATTGAGTTTACGCGTAGACCGACCGCACTCGGGAATAATCCACGCGTAGACCGACCGCGACCAGGTTGTTCGACGCGTAGACCGATCGCATGTACATTGGGTTGACGCGTAGACCGATCGCCCCTCGGAAATAATCCACGCGTAGACCGACCCGCGACCAGAGTTGTTCGACGCGTAGACCGATCGCATTCTCGAAAAGTAAAAGAACATAACTTTCTTCTTATCGCATTAACGCAACGATCAATATCAAAACGTGCTTAAAAATTTTTTTTTTTAAAATTATTTTTCCATCGGAATAAAATGAATAAAACCTTAAATTTTTACCCCGTAGATCGACCTTTTTTTTCTTGAACCCAAAAAAAAAAAAAAAAAAATTCGGTTGTAAAATAATAAGAACATTAAAATGATTCCAGGCGTAGACCGATCGGTTTTTTTGAAATTCGAAAATGAAGAAAAAAATTTTTCATGAAACGCGAAAAAAAATTTGACCTAAAATTTATTCTAATGAATTGATG
>CAXAQZ010000060.1:0-16635 GCA_963971145.1 Sussaba pulchella
GGAATTAATTTCGATGTGATAAGGCAAGCTGGGAAATTATAATTATTGTCGAGACACTTTCGAGGCAATCCGATCACCGTTTTTATTTGAATCTTTAATTGTGAACTTATGGAGCATTGAACGAAGGCCAAGAGCTTTTTAGGTTTCGGGAAAGTTAAAATTATTAGTGTAATAGCGTTTTTAGTTTTCGAAATTGCCCGGCGTAAGTACTTTTCATTCTGGGGGAGTTGAGGGATCAGGCTTGTGTACAATTTTTGAGAACTAATCATTTTTTGATATTTCCAACCTTCAAGAACGCACGGTAGGAACTAAGAATGTCATTGAGAAATTTGAATTGTTTTTCGAATAGGGTTTTCGAGATATCAGTCACAAATTTGAGTATCTTGATCGTAATTATATTTAAATCGCGCTTCGTAGGAATTCTTTAATCTTATGAATTGATAATTTATTTCAACAAAAACCTTCGGAAAAGTGGCAAAATCTAAACATTTTTATCTCAAGCCTGCGCCATTCTGTTGATTTAGAAAAGATAATCACTGATTAATGATCTCAGTATATAATAATTTATATTATGAAGAGAAAGATCCGTCAAATCCAGATGAAAAAAACGAATTGATCTTTCGCCGAATTGCTCGAGAAAAATAAATATGAAAAATGGCTGATCTTTCGGATGTCGTATTAGTTTAGCTCGAGGGGCAAAGCATGAGGTAGAAACTCGAAGAAAACTTTTTCGTAAATCATCTATTAGTACAATATTTTACGCCCATTCTGGCCTCAAGCCGATTTAAGAAAAATCGAGTCGAGCTCACGTTAATCAAAAATATTAGGCCTTATAACATCGGTGCGTCGCAACCTGCATGTGGTCACGCACGTGCCAATCACTCATTTGATTCGAAGGAAATCGTTGCATCAACGAAAGACGTCAAAGCACAAACGAAGAAAAGTTATGCGATAACTGTTACTGTAAAAACTGGTCTCGAGAAATTATTCTACAGTACGAGTAATCTTTACGCCACGTTAGTTGTAATTTTTCAGCCGGAATACCGCGTTGGAGCTTTAACCAGGTTTTTATCGAAACAGCATTTTGTACTTGTTTTGCCGGGATAATTGAATAACGAAAGAAAATATTCAACGATTTTTGTTGCAAGCAAACATTTCTCTACACACTAACCCGACATAAGGATAAAAAAAATCTCCTTTTTTTATCGTCGAACAAACAATTTTTATTCTACACTCGTCGAGGTTTATTTAATTTGGCAGCCATTATTTTAAATGTGGTTTTTTTTCCACTCATTTTCAAGGCACATCTATCGAGAAAAATGGCGATTGGGAATTTCGAAAATTCATAATCGATTAGGCTGAATCATATAAAAAACGGAAGCGTGCACGGGTCATCTTCGAACGTCAATTTCTCCTTTAAATATCAATGTTTTTCGAACGCTTATCACTAAGTATCATCGATAAAAATCGAATAAACGACTCGCAAAACTAAACTGATGTATGATTTTTTCGTCCATTCATAAATAGGGTATTTAAATTATAGCAGTGTCATTCATGAAAATTTGTGGATTTTATCTTGCGATACATAACCTCGTTTTTTAACATCACCGGATGCAAGGTACATATGTCTGCAATATCAGCAATGACAATAAATCAACGACCAACAAACAACAACCAATCAACCATTCAACAACGAAAAATTTCCATACTCTGAATATTCACGGGTTTTTTCTGTTTTTTTCTTTTTCAGATAAATTTTTTTCTCTTGTTTTTGAGGTAATTTTTCGTCCAAGGATGTGAAAAGTACCCCGGAAAAATCAAGTGAAACGAAGGAAGAAGAACGGAATCGTAAGACGTTAGAGAACCAAATCGATTAGAAGTTTACCATTGGAATTGGTTTCGCAACAGTACATTTTTGTACACTTATCGTCGCTTCCGCACTGAAGGTCTGACCCGATCTTGGATTCTGACATCTCATTTTATGCGTAACGGACTACACTACGGTATGAATGTGTGAATCCGGGATGCAAGGTAAAGTAAAATTATAATTACCTATTATTTACCTGTTTTTTCACAAACCTTTTTTTTTGCGTTATAGGTTGCCACAATGTTTGGAGAGCATGTAAAATAAATTCGCCCATTCAGACCAGAATGAGCTCTCTTACGAAGGGAATAAGGAGTCAGAATTGAAGATCCGTTGAGTTGTATGGTCCAGAAGCTACGACAAGTGAACCATTTTGTGATAAATCTCTCAAAATTTTTTAAAATGATATGCAAGTCGAGGTATTTAATAGGAATGAAATGAAATTAAAATATGAATGGATCAAGTCACAAAAAAAAAGTGCTCAATTTTTTTAAGTAACTCAGCTCCTTTAAGTCCCTCGTACATCTTAATACCTCTGCGCTGAGACGAGTTACAAAACAGGTCAACGTGAATTGCATAGAATGAGAGCGAGCTATAATTTTTCAACGACGTTCTGCCACAGAGATGTCGAACATCAGAATCAAATTAAAATTTTCATTGAAATCACTCATGTACGCCACAGAAGTTGAATTCAATTTCATATCGAACAACCCAAGAAATGTATTGACGACGGAACAGTTATCTTTGTTATCTTGTTTTTGAAAAAAAATTATTCTTAAAGGCCGTAAGAAATATTTCAAGAGAAATCCGAATTTGCCATTCCCGAAGTTCGTGGCCAATTACAAATTTGGTAGTTCTTTAAACTCTTAAATGAAGTAGATTAATAATTGGGAACGCTGTTCTTTAAGCTTTGATGAGACGAAATCAATTATACCAAAGTTAGGTGGTCGAATAAAAAAGCTTGAATCAATTCAACTGAATAATTCAAAGTAAGCTTTATACAACGTATTTATTCGGATCGCTTGAAGCAAATCGATTCAATGTGACCGGGCACATCGATTTTTTATCATTTTCCTTAATTTACAAAGCAAACCCTTTGAGAAAGTTGTTGATCGATTCAGGCTTCATTGCAGTACGCGCAAGGTTCTACTATCAGAGTTTCTTTCAAACACTGTGTATATTAGTTTTCCTGCTCGAAGTTTGTAAAAGTTAGCGAATCAATAATTGTTCCAAACGATAAACTTTTTTTCAATCAAACGATTTTACAATCCCTTGGCAAATTTTGTCCAGCCGGAAATGGTTTTTTATAGATGAAAAGTTTTCTTTGTGCGGAAGGAGCAGAAGAAAATATGAAGAAAAAACCGGATGGCTGGGACGGAGGGTTGAATCAGCGGGAGTTTAGCGGTCACGGCGGGTGGCAGCTAGCCTCCCTCAATTCGAGGGCGGTTTAACGGCCGCCGCCATCACCAACACTGTTGAGCTGACGTTCTCTCACGGAGAGCCAATTACGCAATCAAATAATTAGTCCCGGACCTGGGTTAACAAATTTCGCCGTGTACCCAGCCAGTCCTACGCTTCGTCGGTCTTGTTGTCGCCACAGAGAATTTCCCTGTAACCTCTCGTTCCTCCGTTTTTCGATACATTCATTTACTTAGCTCCTAAATTAATACATTTTTTTCCTTTTTAACTTAACGATATATTTTCGTGTGTCTATTTAATTCTAATTATTCAGTTATTTTTCCTGTTGAGAGCCATATTGTTGGTTTCAATTTTTCTTGGTGCCGTCTACGAAAAGTGATCGAAGATGTACTCACATTGCGATACTAAACAAATTTTTTTTTCATCGGCGATAAAAAAAATGATTGAATGATAATATTTGTATTATTCGAATAACTACGGTGAAATTTTAAATAATCGTTTACAATTAGACTCACTCTCACACACTTCCGGACATTTTTTGGTCAATCGGGTAACTCAACATTTCTGGGTAAATCGGGTTATTCAAGAGACCCTGCTAGTGTGAGTTCCCTGAAAACTTCTAATTGTTATTTATTTTTATTTTTTTTTTAAATAAATGAGATTCATAATCGGTCCGAATTTTTCTCTTGTTTGGTCCGAAAACAACGAATATTTCAATCTTATCAGTATCATCTTTAAAATTATGTTTTTGACTGATCCAAGATGATGCTTGACAATAATAATGCCTGAAGGTTGGAGGTACTACTGCCCATAAATTGTAGAAAATTTAATATGATACGGACTATTTATCTGTATGAAAAGCGCTCGAGCGGTATTTAAGAGTTTTTTTTCGTTTAGAAAACTAACAAATTCGTAAAGATTTATAAATTACGTGTTTACTTCAGCTCCGTTCTGTGACAGTTTTTTGTTGAAAGAAATATGAACTTCTAAAAATGAAAAAAAAAGTTTCCATCACATCGAAGAAGGGATAAAACGAAAAAGATGTCTTGAAAAAAAAAAGGACTAAAAGTTTCGAAAACGAAATTTTGTTAAAAAATTCGCTCTCACGATCAATCGGCGATGTAAAAGCCGTATTTAATACTTGAGCCTTCTAAAATTCTTAACTTTCACCCGATTTTCCAACATTTTATTTCCACTGATTTTACATTAGAATGGTCTCTGAAAACAGGGACAGACATGTATTCAATGACGATGTATGTAGAATATTTTTATTACAAAATTATCCCGGATTATAATGTTGAAATACAGGAATTAATTGTAAAAAAATTATTCACTCTAATTATTTGCTATCATCGCCGGAATATGAACAATTTTATTTGTCGCACGTTAATCAATTACAGTTATTCGTTTTAGGAAGTCTTCCAAATACATCTTCATTGAATCAATTCTCATCCATGTCTCAAAACCTAAAAAAAAAATCCACGACCCCGAAACTTTTCCTACCAATAACCAATAGAACAAAAATTCCAAAAAGATCAAGATTGCCCTAACATAAATGAAACAAGTATAATCGTTGACAACTGATTGCTCTCTGTACGTTTCTTGTACCTTTAATTTTGTATTTATTTAATATTTTCCGCAGCATAAAAAAAAAAAACGCTGCTCGATTCGTCGTGTCAAACGAGTGTCGAAAATTTAATTGACGCGTACCCGGGCGGACTTTGCAGTTTCGTCGAGTCAACGAGACGTATCTTGTACGGCGGTGCGCTGTAAATGCTGTGGCACCCTCGAGGGTGGTGCCGGTGGTTTCGAGTGGTCGTCGAGACGCCCGGAGTTTTTCGAGTGAATGTATTTTTCGTTGCTCTCAACGAAACGTTCCTTCGTCTCTTCTTCGAGAGCAAAACAAACGAGTAAGACGAAAAAAGGTCGAAGGGTGGGCCGGGGCGGGAGGAGGGGGGTTCTAAGGTACCGGTAGCGACAAATTGGAGGTTGGCACTCACCTCGAAAACGTTGCTTGGCCCCCCAAGCAAGAAACCGGGTTCGCTGGTCTGCTTACCGTGCTCAGTCGTAAAGATTTATTATTTTTAAATTACTGCCGAAGGCTCACGGTGTACAGAGCGCTCTGTGTACGCATATCGCTAAACTCGAAAAGCTGTACACGCGGTAATTACCGCCGGGTGGGCTCTTTCGTACCAAACGAAACGTTAAAACTTTTTTTTCTACATTTCCTTTATTTCTTGTTCTTTACAGAGCCATGCTTACAATGCATGTCGCGTTATGATTGCGAGATGGGGTTTTTGGAGAATTTCGGGCAGCTCTGCGGGTTTCAAAAGTCGTGAGCTTTTGTTGAGCGTTATTTGATTTTACGGGAAAAAATGGTTTTATATTTTTAATTGTTGTCGACGTCTGTTAATTTTGACTCCAACATTTCGGGAGCGAACGAACAAACTTGAGAATTAAATGGATTGAACTAACGTTTGAGGGGTAAGCATTGAAAAAGTAAGTTATTGAGAATAAATTTTTCTGTAATCCGAACGAAGTTTCCTCTGTTTCTTGATGATCGATTTCTCTGAAAAATCGTTTTTCCTTCCTAAAAATTATTCTAAAACCTTAAAATGTCTTTTTACGGCCACGAAATATGAATTTGGGCATGGATAGAAAAAAGAATACGTGAACTTTATTATTTGGTGCTCTCAATTATATTCAAGATAGCAATCAAATCGGAGGCAAAGGGTTGGGTTTCATCCGTTGATAAGCCGAATTTTATGGGGCTCATTGCAATGGTTATATTTGCACGATGCCTTCATCGAGTTTGAGTTTGAGTTTGAGTTAAAATTGTAAAAATTATAAAATACAATCCGATTCCTCTCCATAGTTGAGCCAGCTTTTTGTTCTGTAAAATTTCGATTTTCATACGTCAAAATAAATGTCTTTTGAAGCGGGCACTATCGTGACAATTTTCATTTCAAAGTATAGTATCTCAACCGTTCATACTTTAAATATTGAAAAATAATGATTGCATTTGAAAGTATTATTGATATTTTTGCAAGAAAGTCCCTTGTTCGATTTTTTTTTCTATTTTTCCAATTATGTTGAAATTATAATTCTTGAAAATAGCTAACTGCTTACAATTGTTAAATACTTAAAGAACATTTTGGCGTTTTTCAATTCCAAAATAACGAAAAGTCTCTTTTAGACCGCCACTTTTAGCGCTTGGGATAAAAATTACCCCCTATGGTCGTTATAAAATTCCGCTGAACTCCGACCGTTGAGACTCAAATTACCGTTCAAAAAGAGAAAGAAAGCGGGAGATAGAGGATTCGGGAGATTACCGTTACGCAAGAATGTATGACTCGTGTGGAAAATGCGGCTCGTCGTTAACGACAGACACTTTCCTCGTCTATTTTGTACGAAAGAAGTCTACTCTCGTCATAATCTTGTTAATACCAGACCTCGCCTGTATCGGCGAGAGCATTTTGCAGTCGTATAGCAACGGTTAGGTACAACGATTGTGCAGACATCCTGTTTTTTTTTCTAAGATGCTGTGCCAACGGTGTATGCGTGTGGTAAACTGGGATGAAATAATGAATGTTCGTAGTGAGTTCCGGGGTGTACGAGAGTGGTTACGGTGGAACATAGCGGGTATGGCGTGAGGGGAGGATGGGAAAAATCGGTGGGGAAAGAAAGCGAGCCGGGTGAAGCTTACTTATTGCTGTATTTTAATATAAGGACGGTATAACGATGCTCCGCCTCGCCTAACGTTTATTTCAATGCCTCGTACACTCACCCTCGCCGCTGGTACTCGTCCGTCTCCGCGTCCCGCAACACCGAGTTTCGAACATCGTAACGAATGCGCGAACGAGAATCTCGCGAGTTTTTGAATTTTAATATTCGAGACGCAAATGCGAAACGCGGAGTAAATGGTTGAAAGTGGAAATAGGAGCGTCGTGTTATTTCCGGTATACGTAGGTATGTGCCTTAATTCGCATTATCGGGGTAAGTGCAGCACGTGAGTATAGCGATATGGTTTTTGTGGGACTACTTTGGTGTTTAGCCCGAACGGTCATTTGAGGTCCAGAGGAACAGACAATATTTTTGCGTTTAAATTGAATTAAATATAATTAAAATTCTCTTTATGATTTGGTTGGCTTTTTTTAAATATAAAATTTTTATACTCATAATTGGTGATAAATGTTTCACGCACTTTTTTTCTTACTTTCTATTTTGTAACTTCTTTATCTGTATCTTGACAATACATACCGAGAATATTAAATGAAAACATTCATATAGGTAATAGTTGTAATTACTTTTGTAAGAAAGTCACTTGTTGATATTTTTTTGAAATTTTTTGTAACTGCATTAAAATAATTTTTGGCAAATACCAATCGATCTCAATTTTTGAAACTCAAGAAATCCATTTGCTTTTTTTTTTGTTTCAAAAGAACGGAAACGCAAATTGAGAACTCAATTTTAGCGGTTGCGGTCGAAAGGATCTCCCGCAATCGTTACGGAATTTGATCGATCCTTAAGGTTGCAACGTCAATGAACAAACGAAATGAACATGGAAAATTGAATTTCAATTTATGTAACAATTAAAATTATTCTGATTTTAATTAGATTTTATTGTCCATGAAATTAAACATTTTCTAATAATTTCTATTTTGAGTACAAAGATCGATCATGGTACAGAAATTTCATAGATGTAGTTTGTTGATCATTCGTGTAAATATTAATTGATGGACGATCATATTCGTATTAATTTTAATAATTATGATTAGTCCCCAAATGATGAGTCGAACGACAACGACGAAAATCAAGGATTGAATCGGATTGAATTGAAAAATGAGAATCCATAAGGTTGTAACATCAATAAACGAACTTGGAAGTGAAAAACTAAATCTCACTTCGTTCGTTGTATGGAAGGATTAGTTATATCGATACGTAAGACTGTAGTTAAATCTGACGCCCCGTTTTATGAATATTAATTTTTCAAGTTGACAGTTTAGCTTTCTCATGGTAGGAGTTTTGTTTTCATGAAAATTTCTCCCATGGATCTTGATTTTATCGTAGTTTCAAACTGTAACGGCGAGTTTGCGAAGTTAGTTTGCGGTGCGGCGTAAGGGGGCGCGGGCGTTCTCACCGCCATCTCTGGAACATTGTTTCAAGCTTTTGCTGACCTCCCTTCACCATAACCTTAGTAACAGATTGTTTCAGATGTCCCGCCATGACTGGCCAGCGCCATCATATTTCACATCACCGTGAAGTTAGTCGACAAGCAATGCTTGTTTTAATTTTTTATTGTATCCTCCGATTGTTCGTAATTGTACGGTAAAATCAGTGGATTGTTCGTTAATACTTTTTTTTCAATAGACAAAAGAAATTTTGACCTGGAGTTAGCCAAATTCTTATGTATTTATCAATGATTTCATGTTTTATCAGGGTTTGAAGAATAAAATATTGTTTTTGCGCTAATGGGCAAGCAAAGGAATCTTTAAAAAATTAATTTCATTTTTCGGTGGTTGCGTAACTGCGTTTTGTTCAGGGATGATAAAGATTTTGTATTCCTCTGCGAATCAGCGAACGAACAAACACGCAGAGTAAAATATTCGTGAAGATCAAAGAATAGTTTATAAATTAAATATCAATGGAAAAAGATTGATTAATGAATAAAGACTTTGCCTAGCTTCAGCTCGAAGTTTGTTTTGAATATTACAGAAACACTATCGACTAACGAACTCAAGAGTTTAGCGAACAGTGACGAACGAGCGACGAACTGATTGTTCGTGTCAACTTGTCAAAAATTGAAGAAGAAAAAAAAATGTCGACAAGGCAACAGCAATCGTTTCTTACGAAACATGCGCGAAATTACCGCGTATTATAATAATGAACACGTCTATGATAACTTTTATTTTATTTTTATCTTTTCATTACGATGATAACCAACACCTTTAACTATTTTAAAGTTCCAACGCAAGGGGCAAGAATTCCTATATTAATGATTCATTATAATAATTTATCGGAATGAAAGAGATAAAAATATTTCGAACGATTTTAGTGAGTCGATTCGACTTTGATCTTCGTATTCTCCTCCGGCTTGAACGGGGAAGAAACATCGCAGCTAGAAATATCATTCCAACCGAAATAGATGCATGCCGGGGAAGCAAAATTATGAACGAGAATCTCGAGACGGACCGGGAACAGTCCCGAGTGTTCTCTCTCGATTATTATACCCTCCCATTTGCCCCATACAAAGCACCGAGCGTACCTCCGGACAACCGGTTGCTCATCTTTGCTCACCTCCATCTCTTTTACTTCGTTTCTCTTTTTGCCCTCGTAACCCAACCCCGAAGGATAATGAGAGAGCCGTGGGATATTATAACGCTTTTTCTTCTTTTCCTCTTCTTGCCCCTTCGTCGCTCTCACAGACACAATGTGATATTTTCCCTTGATAAATTATCTACCCTGCAATGATTGTAGTCTCCGAGCTTTTCCTTGTATGAATTTTCACGTACCTAATGCAAATATTACCAAATTTCCGAATATCGAATCAGAGCCCTATCGAAAGAATTTCGTATCCGCTCTATTTGGGACTGGTTTATGCTAGTTTGTTCTTTTTTGCGTGCTAATTGAGTCAATTTTGTACGGTTGATGAATTTTAATCATCGTTAGGAAACTCGGTAAAGTATTCGCAATAAGAAATATAATGGCTTTCCGTTTTTCAAAATTTCTAAAAGAGTGTTTAGACGAACAATGGTCTGAATTTCACTACTCCGTAAATTTGGTATTGATCGTATTTAGTTGTAAGGCTGAAAAAATGGCAGTCACTAATTTTATGGGAATAAATATGGTACGGTAAATAATAATTGATTAGAACTTAACAACTTAAGGGAGCTTCGTGGATGGTTTCAACTCTGGTTTTATTTCTTTTATCCATTGATGTCCGAATATATTTCCATGCAAGCCCCAAACCTATGAATCCTTTTCATACTTTGCATTTTGCATTGAAATATCGCAGACTCCAATCTGAGTAAATCAAATGCGTACTCCACAAAATTATTGGTTACATTATGATGGATTCAAGCTCAGAAGTATTTTGAATCGAGTTTGATTGGAATTTATGACGGGATTTACATTTTGTGTATCAGGGAAATAGCACTCTTAATTTCTGCGTACTGCAGTTTTAATTCCTAAAATGATTCCTGGGAGAAAGACGATTGGAATTTAGAATGTATAACATTTCTGTGAATTACGAGGGTAGCAAGAAATTGATCCTCTTTTGAGAACTTCCCCAACCTGATCACACGAAAGAGCTTTAAGGAATTGTCACAAATATGGGGATCATTCTGAAATTGACTGCGTGCCTCACAAACTCTAATTGCATTGTTTTTTTGTCGAGTCTTGACGTTTGGTTGATTACATGTCGTGCGCAAAGACCGATCGACGATTTTACCTCACCTTGAACACGTGCTCACCGACTACACGATATTGAATGACAAATGGATTTGGAGTTTGGATTTGGTCTGGATTCAGGAGTTTTTTATTCACATCAAAGAGCAAACATGCATGTTTCCCATGGGAAATATTCTTCGGCGGGACTTATCATTTTCTAAATCCTAAAACCCTAACGAGGCTCTTGGAATAATTCTTTCCACCCGGAAATGTTCCGGAACATTTTTCGGGACATTTGATTTTATCCTTTTGCCAATGGCTAACGTCGAAAACGGTGTAAAGAGCCTAAATCGTCACTAATGATCAGTGGTATTATGGAAAGACCTCATAGGTTTGCGGATATCGTTTAAAGATGTCCAGATATTAATTGGTAGAAAGATGAAACCAGAGTTGACATTATCTGCTTGCTTTGTTAAGGTTCAAGCAGTCGAGTTTTGGTAAGCCATTGTTCACGGTAAGATACTTATCCGTATAAAATTATCTTGAAATCTGGATCATGTCTAGCGATAAAGTTCAATTGATAACACCATTCGAAAATTCACGATCTTTCACGGAGTCACGTACTCCAACGGCTCGAAGAGGCTATTTAGGGGATTTCTAGGAAAACCTGGAGCTGTTCTAGGAGAAGGGGCTGGAAATGATCTACCAGCCTTGTTGTTCAGCGATACTTGATCTCCACGAAACTTTCAGACGATGACATCCTTTACAACCGCGTACGCCCAGACGAGCGTGCAGGAAGCATCAATGACCCGGTAGGCCCTTACTAGTGAATCTAGGGCTAACATACTTAACCAGGCAACTGACTCGACAACCTTCAGTACAGTCGACTCTCCGTATAAGATACTACGAGGGACCGGAAGAGAATAAAATTCTGAGAATCATCATTCCCCCACTTAGCGGCCTGCCACGCCGGGGAGGAATAGAATTCTTGCGCTTCGTATAAGATACTGCGTAAATTTGATTTTTTTTTTTAATTTTTAGGATGCATGACCTAGTGATCTTTTATTGCAATTTTTTTATTGCAAAATAGTTTAAAGTTAAACCGATAATGTAGGCTGCTTTGTAGTCTATATCCTTTTCCTCCTTTTTTATTCTCACGTGACTAGAAGTCCGCAAAAGAGGAGTTCTCGCAGTATTGACAGGGAACTTCCCCAACGAAAAACCACGTTTACGAGTCATTGAAAATTCTCTATGAAATTTAAACCAAAACAAAAATCAAAATGTGATCTTAAATAATCAATAATCTAGGATAATAAATGAGAAAATCGTTAATGTGCTGATAATATTCTTTTTTTCCATTTACTTTCGTGGAATCTTATACGGTGCGCGCAACTTCAAAACATTCAGAGCCGAGGAGGCATTAGGAGTGGGGGTAGTGGATTAGCGAAAGGGAGCCCGTAGTATCTTGTACGGAAATCTTTTGTACCAAGAGTCGACTGTACTAACCTTCTAACCACATTCAAACGGCGGCTATGAGAGACAATACACACGACACTCGCTATCGCCTGGGGTCACTTTCGCTATTACCCTCGTTATCAACCAATCCAATCTCATACGATGGTGTACCGAAAACCAGTACTATAGGTTTCTTATCGCTTAATTATGTCAGAAATGCTAAAGACTACAATAAACAATATCGAGGCGGATAGAACGCCATTGAAAACGATAAGTTTGCCAAAAGCTATGAAACCTAGACAATCAGTTTAATACCATCAAACCTCTGTGGATAATATAATCAGAAAGTTTGACAATTAACCAGGCGACGTTTGTGACGACCGCCAGGGCTTCCTCATTGTCTTCTTCACCGTGAAAACAATCGTATTAATTCTCGTCGAATCAATTCAAGCTGCCATCATCATAAGAAGATGTTATGCTGTAACCGTAATTATTACTTTAGCATTAATTTGAGTTTCATGAACTTTTAAACCAATCTAAGTGGGTCTAGATTCTGCACGCTCCGGTCAGGACTTGTTTAGAGTCTTATGCGGTTCTTAACACGTTCCGTGCCAAGCCATTTTTTCCTGACTTGTCCTCCAAGCCACGCGAAATTTTGACTTAAGATTAATATATTATCACACAATATTTCATTACATCGTCAATCCATTAGCAGTTGTGTTGTTTAGAGTAGTTATTACGTCGTGTACCACCGGTGGTACACGTGGCGCTGCGATCAGTCTGGCTGTAGCGTGGCGCTGCGATCAGTACGGTTGTAGCGTGGCGCTGCAATCAGTTCGAAATTTTTCGATTCGCAAAAAACCTGCTGCATTTGGATTTGTTGAATAAAAAATATACGGAGATAACATTTTTTGTTTTTCATTTGGTTTTGTTGGAAAACAAGTTTCTATTGTTAACATTCATTAAGATTAATTCCGTGTCCGTATCCGTGGTATTTTCGGGTAGGCCTCAAAATTCATATTGCTCGGTTGTCCGAAAACGTATATATGTAGGAATTAGGGGGGGTTGAATAAATCACGCACTCCACATATCGCTACTCAATTTATTACACGAGAAAAGAAAAGGAGACTACACGAATATTTCGTGGACCGCGTGTGCTTTTGCACCGGTGTCCAATTCGCGACTGATTACGAATCGTAACCGTTCTCGAGGCCTTTACGCTAATCGAAACATCTCGAAGGTTCTCGAGACTGTGTTGATTTGTATGGTCTGTCGCGCGTGGTGTGTGTGTGTGTGTGTGTGTGTGTGTGTGTGTGTGTTGGTACGGTGTGTACGTGATGTGTATATGTGGCAATCGCCACATATATAGATATAGTGGCGTAGCTCGATCTACCACGTGACCATCTTCACGCGGTAGAAGAAGCAACGCCAATATATGATACATATGTGCTTTGTTCTATACTGCATTTTGTGTAATGCCTCATTCTTTTAATAAGTACAGTCCACGCTCCCTATAAGCAACCAAAAGCCCCCAAGGGAAAGAGTTTTTCGTATATATCGCATACAACCACCAGATGCGCGCTGCGCGCTAACCACCTCTACCTGTCTCTCTCACTCTTTTTCGCATGTGACGATCTCAACAAGCAACACGCTCGAACGAGTTCCAACTTAGTATTCGCCTCGCCCATGCAAAAACGTTTTCAATTGCGCGTTGACATTTATCTTCCGAATTTTTGTTTCACGTTAAATATACTTTTTTAATATTATTGTTTACTCATTGCTATTGCGTATTGTGTATTATTGCTAATTACGAATTGCTATTGTGTGTGTAATATTATTGAGTGTAATCCCCTTCTATTTTGTCCCGAAAACTTTTGCCGTTTTGTACGAAAGCCTTTGAACGCCCTTATATTTGTTCGTTGTTACCGTTGTTTTCAACAAATAATTAATAATTGATAATAATTAATTGTTGTCATGTTTGTTTTTAATAAATACAAAAAATTTCTAATAAACTTGTAGATTTTGTGCTACATTCACACACGCACACATGCACCCATAAATTTACACTGCAATGTTCACTCTATTCCGCCCGAATAATCAGTCCCAGGCTGGTTGCAACTAGAAATTCGGCGCACAAAATTCTCGAGCTCGGAGTTCGAGTCGAAGTGGGGGAAGCGCTCGAGTGAGAAACTGGGGAATGTTGTCTATTGCCGGGTTGTCTATTGGGAGCGTGGACTGTAGTACGTTATGACACTAGTACGAAAAAAAAATTTCTGACGAGTGTGAGTTTGCAGAACGAGCCGAAGGCGAGTGTTGCAATCACACGAGTCCAGAAAACGTTTTTCGTACGAATATCGTACGAATTTTTATCTCACAAGGTGCGTAAATGCGTAAAATGTAAGTGCGTAAAACCGCACTTTTACGCGCAGCGTATCATAAAATATATTTTACACAATTAAATTTGTCATAAACATATTTTTTTGACGCATAAAATAAAATATGTCTGCGTGTACCACCGGTGGTACACGCGGCACGGAACGTGTTGACCGAGCCTGCTTACAACTCTATTAGGTTACGATACAATTTTGGACACATTTGACAAACCATTACGTCAATAATCTGCAATACCCAAACTAGTCGGACAACGTTTCAATATCATTCCAAGCGAGGTACAAAAATGATCAGGTTCGTAAAAGAATTGAATTTTTCGTTCGAGCGTAGATCGTACCTCGAAAGTGCCGCGTGTCGATTTCTCGGAGGACAATCCTCACTGAAACGTCGCGTCAGCGAACAATAAACAGCCTACCGTGCCTGAGTGAGAGATGTTTTTTTCTATTCCTTTTTTTTTTCTCGTGCTCTTTGCGCGATTACACGTCGCAGAGTGAAAAGGCAAAAATGTCGGAATCGCGCAATAGCGAGACTGAGAGTCTGCACTCCGTGTGCTTTCAGCCACGATTCTTTTAATGCTACTCTTCGCGAAACCTATTCCGCGCCCTTGAACGAAGCGACCAAGTCGCACGGAAGGGGGGAGAGACACTCGGAGGGTGACAGCTTCGTCGCAACCGGGCGTCCAAACAATTCCGACCTCCCAGCCACCAAAAAAATTAGACATCTACGATAGAAGCTCGCGCGTACCTAACCAAAGAACTTGCAAACCCTACGCCCTTTATTCCACGCAGACTTCCACAGTCTCGCGCTTTTTCTTTGTCACCCCTATACCGACGACTTCCACGACTTTTTACTTTTATCTTGTCACGCCGCTTCGACAGCCCCGAGTCTCACATTTATTTACATTAGTGGAATTCGGCAATCGTATTATATGAAATTGCGAATATGAAAGCTCTCGGGTTTAGGCATTGGGTGATTTCGTTGGTTTACATTTTTTTCGTTTATCGTGGCAACATTCGCGGGATGAAGATATATACGTGGTTGAAAAAATATTCGTAGTTCTGTTCTTGGGTATGATTGTCATTTAGTGGTCATTTTTAGTCATACGCTGTTGGCCGTTGAGGATTCAATATTTTTCCGGGTCGTGTTTAGTCAACACAGTGATTATTCAATTGTACCATGGCATTAACTGCTCTTCTGTTTCGTTTTTAGGATAAGCTATTTTTTAGGATAGGTATAATTCAATCATTAATTTGTTTAAGTTGTGCTGAATGTATTCGTACTGATGTAAATCATTGTACCCCTTCAAACTGTCAAATTAAGACGATACAAAATGTGTAACAATGAACCTTTGTCAAGAAAATGTATTAATGCATAGAAATCATGAATAAATGTTATAGTAGGTATTACTAACATAAAACCAAGAACACCTGGTTCTACGTCCCTACGTTATCAATTCCTACGTTTACTCGAAGGTAGCGTACGCGAAAGGATGGACGATGAAGTAGTTAGAAAATCGTACTTTCATTGAAAAAGAACCAAATTATATCCAATACACACGGGACGAAAATGAAGAAATCGGCCCAGGGTTGGGAACGACGGGATTTAATAAGTAATAGCAAAATTAATCTTGTTCTGAGATATTTGTACAAGTACACAACTGTATTCAGATATAAAGTCTACAGGAAAAAAAAGCTCCTACGCCGGCTTATTGATCAGATCACAAGTCGTTCGAGGAGTCCACCCCCTCGAGCTCAGCCGAATCCCTCACCCTCGTCCACCGAGCATCAGCCACCCCGCGGAAACGAGGCATTTTTATTCGTACATCGTAGCACCGTTCTACCACCCCCCTTTCGCGCCCTGCCGCCATCGCCACCCGCGTCCGTCCTCTTAAGCTTCGTCTCTACATATCTTACTCCGTCGCACTCCACCCATTCAAAGCCCCGCGGTGTCTCGACCCCGCACAAGTATCCAACCGCCATTTTTTTTCATCCGTACCATCGTACGCACGCGCTCCACGTACGATGCGGAGACACGTGGGTTAATCCTGAAGTAATCCTAATTATCGATTGGAATTCTCGATTGGGGTCCACACATGTGGAACTTCGTTCAATGGAAAA
>CAXAQZ010000061.1:0-16390 GCA_963971145.1 Sussaba pulchella
GATATGTCATCGACGGGTATCGTTGTTTATATAGTTCGGATCTCGGCTGTCCATGACGTTTCCAGATGGGAGCGATGACCCATCGAAGGTTTCATGCTCTATCGGGGCTAAGCCCATGTACTTTGAGTATGTCCAATAGCTGAGGTATCTACACGCATCAAAAAAATTAAAGGAACGGAACATTTTTCCATAATTTTTGCGTGGCTGTAACTTTGCGAAAAATGATCGTATTGAGATGAATAAAATATCATTTCGAAGCTTGACATACCTAGCTTAGAAATCTTATGGTGAAAATCTTTTTTTTGGCTATCATGGCACAATCAAGAGAAATGTCGCAAAAAAAATTCTTTAAACAAATTTCCGTTTTTCATAGTTGTCTCTGGGCTCAAAAATTTGATTTCCGACTCAATCAATAATACAGTTATTGAGGCTGATTCTTTACCTTCGACTACAGTGAAAAAAAATCCATAAGCTTCTAATGGTGCTTTAAATTTTCTTTCTATCTTTCTTTGTCGCGAAATTTTCGGCGTTCAAAGGCAAAAATGTTTCTTGCGAGCACACTTGACACGAGTCCTAAAAATATTGAACGGTAGTGTAAAAGTAAAATTTGTTCACGAAAAGTTTTTCATAATCATTTTTTATCCGTTTCAGGTGTGGATAGTGTGCTGAATTTAGTTTGAAGCAGCTACTGTGAGATTGATAAATTATTGCGGCTAGACGCTACAATAATAATTCGGTGATCTCATCACATAAAATAGGCTGCTGTGCGCCTCAAGTCGTGGCTTTGCCATACCAAATAGGCTGCTGTGCGCCTCAAGTGGTGGTTTTGCCATACCAAATAGGCTGCTGTGCGCCTCAAGTAATCGTTTTGATCAAATATAAGCTGCTGTGCGCTAAAAAGTTTGCTGGACCAAGTTTTGGAGTAAAACTTCCACATTAAAATCGTATTTTTCCAGTATAAAGCAAGATTGGAGTGTATATTTCATTTGAAACTACAATAAATATACTGGATGACAGTGTGAGTGTATGTACTCTTATTTTAAATCTGTTGTTTTTATTTGTAAAGACGTGCTACAACTTTAGTCGAGGTCAGTCGAGGTTATACGGCTGATATTATTGGAAAACATTGCCGAGTTTTCTTGCTTGTTTGCTTTAATTGATATTCGTTAAAGACATATTACGAACGAATATAGATTCCAAAAAATCATCAAAATTCAAAATGGCGATCAAACCCGAGCCAACTTTGGAAAATGTAATCGCTAATGGCCAATGGCTAGACGACCGACATATGGATAAATTTTCGGAGTTGCTCAGGACTGCAAATCCTGAATTTGATATGCAGAGCACGTGGTACGTTCAGTTTCCTCACTGGATTCGTGAAGTGTTACCGAATCGAAAACATATTCAGATTTTGCATAGTTGTGACGATTTTCGCACGAACCGATGTGGTCATTGGGTTTTGTGCTATTATGATACGGAAAAGATATATCTTTACGATTCTATGAATAAGAGGAAACTTCACAGAAATCACAAGGTGTTCATCGAAAAACTATGTCCTTTCTACCCGATCAACAATATTGAATTTCCAACGGTGCAACAACAACCAAATGGCAATGACTGTGGGGTTTTTTCAATTGCTTTTGCGATTTCGATATTACACGGCAGGAAACCAGATAATTTGACGTACTTGACTTCTGTCATGCGCAATCATTTGCTACAAATATTCGAGAATCAAACGTTAGAGCACTTCCCAATCTCTTCGGTATTGAAAGATTGCAACGTGGTTCCCTCATTGGTGCAGTCTCATCGAAAAACAGCGAGAAATCGTGCAATCAAATACACGGACCAAGTAAAACAAAGACCCATAAAAAACAGCACAAGGTACACGAAAAAACTAAGCTGAGTGAAAACGAAACTGAGTTGAGCGTTGACTCTATGAACTCAATCGGCCCTCTCAAAATTGTTGATCATCAACCGACGGCAATTAAGCAAGTGACCAAAAGAAAATCAATCATTGATTCGGAGGATAACGACATCAGGAGTAAGAAAAAGGTTATAGAATCCATTCGTCCATTGAATAACAACTCGTCAATAACAATCAGACGAAGAGGATCGAGCTGTGACCGCGTATATAGTGATACACAAATAAATCAATTCAAAGAGTCCCCTGTATCAATTTCCAACAATAACCTGAAAAATGCCCCATCAAAAGTTCAAGAGCTGAATCATCTTCAGAATAGAGATTTAAAGTTCCTTTCGACCCCAGACGATATTAGAGATGATATTAATGTAGGGTACACGATCGAATCAAATCAAGTTAGAAAAAACAAATGTTACAATACTGTTGTAGTTCCCGATACGTCCCTTACAATACCACATGTAGTTTGCAGCGCTGAACAAAGAACAGAAGTCAATGGTAAATCTAGTCATGATTTAAATAATACCGATGATTCTGCAGCGTCTGGCCCCAACGATACCAATCGTTTAAAATGGGCCTCCCGAAAAGACCAAGTAAATCGAAAACGGCGCGAGAAATGGGCTGCCACGAAACTTAGGGATGACGGATCAACGAGATTTAATAGAATCGAATCTGGTTCGCTAAAAGTTGATATAGAAAGAAACAAACGATATAATATACAAGCTTTTGATAACCGAAAAAAAAAAGTAGCGACAATTTCAGTATTGATAAGGTCATAGTCACTGAGGGACAAACAAAATGTTTGGAAAACACAGATATGCATAAAAGTTTGAAACGAAAATCATACGTCCTTAATATTGATGCTGAACGGCTTACGGATCAAACGCAATATCTCGCGTTGAAAGAAGTTAAATATTCGAAATCGCAGGATATCCAAGAGCTTACAGAATGCAAGCTGCGTCCAGCAAATGAACTATCTCAGAAACATAAACGGGTTAAAATAGAAATAGGTACAAAGGAATCGTTATTGTTGAAAGAGCAAATCGTAAATAACGTGTATAAATTAATTCAGGCACCCACGAAATCATCAATTGAAAGTCGTATGGAAGCGGAGCAAATTATCAAATGGTGTTTACACGTGAGGGCCAAATATATGGTTAGGATATCAAAAAAATTGAAATCAATTAGAAAAAATGCTGAAGTTAGCTTAACGCAATTATCCAAATGCATCAATGCTACGATACACGACAAGATAAACATTTTGTGCGGGATTATAAAAAAACATACAGCCTCATCTGAGGCTTACTTTGCAGAAACTGTGTATGTACAACCTCTACATTTCGTTGAGGCAATTGTTATGAACAAGAATGGTCAAGCAGAAAATATTTTACCTATAAGTAAATTGAAGAAATGTGAAAGATCATGGGAATGCACCTTGTTATGTAGACCTGTTGACAGCAATATTATCGACACATACCACCATTTTCTTCAAAATGTCCATGAATGTAACCTAAGTAATATTCGTAAAAAAATTCCAGAAATGCATGAATGCACAGAACGTCTTCATAATGATAAATTAGGACACAGTCACACATGCTATATCGCCCCAACGGACTGTAAATCTGTTTTCGTAGCTGTGGAGTTTTTATCGCCACACTACCCAAGAGTACGAACTGTCAAAGCATTATTTTATAGCGTAAAATCGTCATTAGAAAAATTGAATAACCTGGATGAAGCTTTAAATACGACTAACATAAACATATTACGTGACATCGCAACGCGAGCTCAACAGAATTCAAATACGTCAGTCACCAGCACAGAAATTGATTTAAACGAGGACTCAATAATGGCCACACATTGCGCAGCATTCAAATTATTGACAAAAACATCAATGGATGCACCACGAAAAGCTTGTGTATCCTGTGAGAAACTGTGTTTCAAAAAAGATATTGTAACCATCGCAAACATGAAGACTCGTTTGAAGTCGCCTTATTGGAAAGACTTAATGAAACAAATTCGCGATCAAGGTAACGATGCTGATTATCTTTGCATCTATTGTCTCAACAAGTTCCGTTCAAACAAAATACCACCAACTTGTATTTTGAATAATCTTGTCGCAGGAGAAGTTCCCGCAGCATTATCTGGTCTAAACGAGTATGAGAAATTATTGATTCAAAGAGCAAAATCGTTTCAAGTAGTTCAGAACATGGGTACAATAGCTAATAAAAATATTCCACGCAGAGAAATGAATAAGAAGGCTATCGGTAGATCGTTTCATTTGCCGTTGCCAATCGAGGAAACTATTAAAAAAATGTGTCCTGCAACAGCTCCGCTCAATGTCGATCATGAATTATTCATACTAGTGCGGGGAATTCCGACTAAATCGAAAATTATATGGGAAAATTTAATAAATGTGGGGAAAGTATTTAGAGCTCTCGTTTGGCTTAAAGAAAATAATCCACTATACTCTGAAATCATGTTACCAGAGTCTGCCAGCTCGTTATTTGATGGAACATTTCCAAACGTTCAATTTCAAGTTCAAGTGAATCCCCATAGCGAACGAGGAGATTGTGATGATGCAGAATTGAATTTGAAAGATAACAAAGTCAATAATGATGATGGTAATATAAAGAACGTTGAAACAGAGGGTAAGACTAAAATTGCGTTGCTTACTCAAATGTCGCAATCGGATGAATACTATGAACAGTTTACTATCCATCCAATGTATTCCGATAAAGAGAATAAAACCGCCACAGAGCTATATCAAATGTTGAAAGTTCAAGATGTACATACCTCTGGCTTATCACCATAAGCTTTTGGATTTAAAATGTTATCCAGATTTATATCCACACGGGATAAATGGCCAACATGAAGACAGATCGATTCGACTTACCGATTTTGAATACTTTCGATCAAAGTTCATGTCAAAGCACGCAAGATATCGATTAAATATTCAATATTTATTTTACGCATTAAATGACAACAATATTCGTCAATTACGTAGTGGAATATTTCATAAGATGAATACAACTAACGCCAGACTGCGGTATACTGCTGGTAGTTACTTAAAACAATTAGCAAAAGGAGAACTAGAAGGAAATCTGAATACTATATTTGGGAAGCTACGGAATACAGAACAATTTTGGCGTAAGCCTAGATCAGACTTGAATTGCATGATTCAACATTACGGTCCAGCCACGTGGTTCCTTACTTTGAGCCCGAGCGAATATTTATGGACAGATTTGATACAATATCTGCGTGAAGTTAACCCTTCAATGGCGCGCAAATCTGTTAATTCATTAATCACCGCTGATCCTGTATCAGTATCGAGGTTTATGGATAATAAATTTCGGGCTATGTTAAATTTTATATGTTCAAAATCAAACCCAATTGGTGAAGTGATTCATTACTTTTGGAGGCGCGAATATCAAACCAGAGGAACTCAACATTTTCATTTATTAATATGGATTAAGGATGCACCGATTCTTGGTACATCTTCGATGGAAGAAGTTGTAAATTTTATATCGGAGTATTGTACTTGCCGAATTCCCGATAGAAACGTTTCCCCGACATTGCATCGTCGTGTTATAAGTCACCAAAATCATAACCACAATAGCTACTGTATCCGTACGAGAAAAATAAGAAATCGCACTACTCGTGCTTGCCGTTTCGGTTTTCCTCGTCCTGTGACCGATACATTCATTATGAAAAATGTAGCAGTTTCCTTAGCTGGTAGAAGGCAATTGAAATCTAAAAGCAGATTGTATGATCTTAGAAGATCAGATCATGAAACGTGTATTAATGATTATAATCCTTCAATTCTTTGTGCTTGGGAAGGCAATATGGATATTCAATTTATTGGAGAAATATCTTCATTATTATCTTGGTACTGCACGAAGTACATTTCCAAAAAAGAAAAAAGTTATGTGACTGAAATTTTCGAACAAATAAATTCTACGAAATCATTGAAAACTCTACTTTGGAATGTTGCACTGCGCATGTTGTGCAATAGGGAGTGCGGTGCTCCAGAAGCTGCAGATACGCTT
This sequence comes from Sussaba pulchella, assembly GCA_963971145.1. Classification (NCBI taxonomy): domain Eukaryota; kingdom Metazoa; phylum Arthropoda; class Insecta; order Hymenoptera; family Ichneumonidae; genus Sussaba; species Sussaba pulchella. The sequence goes on from CAXAQZ010000061.1 coordinate 5,965, forward strand.
CTAGGACTATCTTTATATGGTACTGATTCATCAACAACTATTCGATGGATAGACGTAAATATAATCAGAAGTAGAAAATTAAAGTCTTATAAAGAAATTTCCGCTCTGGATGCGGAGTCCACAGATATTTTCTGTCGTAGTCTGGTAGATTACTACTATCCAACCAGGCCTATTGAGCTGAACGGAACAAATCTGTACGATTTCGCTGAATGGTATGACATAATATCTGTTGAACCTAAGCGTGATGTTGAATATCATAGATTGAATGATGGAAAATTTTTAAGGAAACGCAAAAGAGGTTATTTAATTAATCATTACAAGAACAATGTCAATACTCAACCAGAAAAGTACTATTACGCATTGTTATTACTGTTTCAACCATGGAGAGATGTAGATGAGCTTAAGAACGGATGTGATACTTACGCACAGTCTTTTCTATCTGCTAAATCGCAGCTTACGGAAGCTCTACAATATCACAAGCAGCTGACCGAAATCGAGGAAAATTTCAATCGAGCGAAGGAGCTCGTTGAAAAGGAAACAGCTGAAATAGTTGAACAAGAAAAAAATGCCGATGGCGTTCAATCTAACGAGAATGGAATACCGTTGGGTTGCAATCCGATTGAAGCTGATGATGCTATGAAAGATTTCGTCGACATTGGCGAAAAACAGGAGACAGCTGATATTGCTCAAATGATTTCAGAATTGAATGAGGACCAAAGACGAATATTTGATAAGATCACTAGAACTATAAATTCGGAAAATGAAGTTCTAAGGTTGTATGTGAGTGGAGAAGGTGGTACTGGGAAAAGCTTTTTGATAAGCACAATCAGATGTTGGGTTAAGCAAATAATTGGCAAAGATGTAGCAGTAACAGCACCAACAGGCATAGCAGCGTTCAACATCAACGGATTAACAGTACATAGATTATTTCAATTGCCTGTTGAACATGGTCAAACACCAAAGTACAAAGAACTTTCTGATGCAGTGTTAAAAACACTTCGTGAACAATTAAAAACTGTTTGTCTCATTATCATTGATGAAGTGTCGATGATATCGAACATAACTCTTTTGTATATACATCTTCGATTAACAGAAATTTTCAATACATCAAATGTCGACGATGGATGGTTTGGCAAAAAACATGTTCTGCTATTCGGAGATCTTCTACAATTACCACCCGTGCGTGAAGAACCGGCATTTATCAAAGTTTCTGTGTCGAAAGCAGAAAAGCTACTAGATTCTCTCGGAAGTCCTGATATTTGGGAAAGCTTATTCAATTATGATGAACTAACGATTAATATGCGCCAAAAGAATGACACATTTTATCGAGAAATGCTATCTAGAATCCGCTTAGGAGTTGTCATTTCCGCTGACGCAAAAGTTCTAGAATCAAGGAAAATCAATTTTTCCGCGACCAAATTTGACGATAGAATACGAGAATTGTGTGATTATATTCTCAAACTACCATGTGATACTGTTTGTTTACTGCCTACTCGTCACTTGTGCGATGTTTTAAATGAAAGTATGATAAATCGTCTATCTTCAAAGCAGATAGAATTGATTGCTCGTGATTCCATAGATTGTGCTCCATTCAACAAGAAGAAGGCTCAGAAGATGTTAGCCCGCAATGACGAAGATAGTTCTTGTACGGCTGGTCTCGCAAGAATTATAACCATTAAGATCGGAGCCAGGGTCATGTTGAGGCGCAATATTGACGTTACATTAGGGCTTGTTAACGGTACAATCGGTAAGGTAATTTCAGTTTCTAAAGCACTTGATAAAGATGACGTAGAAAAGGTCAAAATTGTTTTGACGACGGGATTAGAATATGAGATTGAACGTGTAAGAGTAAAATTCCAAATAATGGATGGGGCCTATGTTATTCGTAAGCAGTTTCCCTTATGTTTGAGCTATGGCATTACAATCCATAAGAGCCAAGGATTGAGCTTAACTAATGTTGTGATTGATGCTGGAAATTCGATATTTACTTGCGGTCAAGTCTACGTTGCCCTCTCACGCGTCACTTCTCTCAAAGGATTGCACCTAATTAATTATGATCCTTATTCTGTAAATGCTAGTGAAGGGTCGGTGTTAGAATATAATCGCTTGAGACGGCTTCATCGCCCAGACCTCGCGCAAATTAAAGTTTCAGATCAACGTGGATCGAAAGTTCCAGATTTTGTTTGGGCAATTCATAAGAAAGTAGTGAAATGTCAGCAGCCACGGAATGATTTCGTGGAAAATGTGAATGCATGGCATGTCAATGGATTCCTCAACATCGATGGTATGTCGTGTTATGCCAATGCCGCTATGCAATGTGTATTAAACTGTCAAGCTATAAGAGAAGAACTTTTAAATGGTAATAGTATTCACGATGAGGAAAAAGCATTAGTGGATTTCCTTCGTAGATGTATGGGACGACCTGAAGCCATCGATTTAGTTGCCGTAAGAGAGTTTGTGGGTGCGCAGTTCATTGAAAAGAAACAACAGCATGTACTGGAATTCCTTATAGCCTTATGTGCAAAGTCGGGTGTGATTAAAGATTTAGTTGAACACAAATTAACAACGAAGATACTATGTCGAGGATGTCAGAACGTGTCAATGATTGAAGAACAGCCGAATAATATACTGCTTCTAACGACACCACAAACAACAACAAGAAGTGTAACTTTACAGGAGATAGTTGATCATAGCCTGTCATCATGGAACCCAATTAAGGGACAGTGTGATCAGTGCGGCATCGAAAATAGAGTAACTAAGAATAGTGTATCAACAGTCAGTAAAATTATCATTGTACAGCTCATATTAGCCAGCGCAAAGTCAGATACTCGACAAGTATCGAAAATAAATTGCGGCATCAAAGCTGTACCTACTGCAATCGTGACCGTTAGCGCTCAAAAATATAAAGTTACAAGTGCCATATTTCATCACGGTCAAGATGTTTACAAAGGCCACTATACAAGTATGTTAAGGTCTGGTAAATCTGCTTGGGTCATCGCTGATGATATGGAAGTTAAGAAGAAAAGCTGGCCAAGAAATGCTAAAGATTGTTATATGATGTTCCTGGAAAAGATTTGAAAATAATCAAAATTTTATATGGGAAATAAAAAAAATTTTCAAAAATTAAACAACACGGTCAATCTTTTGAAATGTAATTAAATCATGATTTACATAATTCTCGGTACTGGGAAATCTGTGCGAGGTAATTGAAGTCATTAATTCTTGGTTAAACTCCAATAACTTTGGTATCGCTTGAATTAAAGCTCGCGGCAAAGAATGTGCAAACTTACCATGGGCTATTCGGATTTTTTATCTCGAAATAGAAAACAAGCTGCAAGCTGAAACTTGCAATTTGCTTCCCCTGAATTTTCGGTAGTGCACGAAATCGTTCTATGAGGAAGCATCTCTCGATTTATTTCATTTTATTTTTTTTAATCTTCGGCTTCCTCATAAAGGAAGTTCCGTTCACTACAGAAAATTCAGGGGAAGCAAATTGCAAGTTTCAGCTTGCAGCTTGTTTTATGCAGGATATCCGTAGATCCTTCCCACCGTATAAAAACCGACTCGAACGTATATAAAAATTCAATGTGTCCCAGAATTCGAGCGCGTTGTTTAATTCCTATCTAATCTAGTAACAACTTAAGCTGACGGTGAGTTTGAGCGTGTGTATAAATTAGAGCACGTTCAGTCCAGTGGTTTTGAATTTTCAAGGGTTGGAACTTAGAAATTTCTAATTGCTCTAGAACTCGATCCGTTCGGCCGATCTCGGCCAAATTTGATATGTATTATAGCACAATGACAACCTATACTTGCAGAGAATTATGGTTTGATCGGTTGAAGTTAACGACAAATAGAGCAAAAAAATTGATTTTTTGAAAAATTCAAAAAATCATAAAATCTAAAGTTATTGATGGATTCGGCTCAAATGCAATACCAACCGTCCTTGTACTTAATTCTATATGTAAAAAACTATTTAGCCGAATATGTCGAAAATTGCGGACGCTAGCGTGGCTACAGACATTTTTTGGAAAATTCAAAACGCTGTCGAAGCCGAACAAGTGCGTTAATAATTGCGAAATTTACAGATTACATAGATATTAGTAGGCATCACATGTGTGCAAAATTTGAGTACGGTAGCTTGAACCGTTCTCGAGTTATGAACGTTTGAATTTTAGAGGGTGGTTACATACACACACACATACACACACACACACACACACACACACACATACATCCGGACATTTTTTCCAAATGTGTTTTCTGGATGTTTTAGGACATTCTGAACCTATTGACATGAAAATCTCGAAAAAAAAATTTCGGACCGTCACAAAGCTTCCTTTATGAGGAAGCAAAAGGTTTTTTCGTTGGATACGACGATAATACGAAAGGATATCGCGTTTGGTTTCCCTCGGTGGGAAAGGTAAAAGTTCATCGCGATGTGAAATTCTTACCCGAAGGGACTCGCAAGGACGAAAACCAAAAGGACGAAGAATACGCAACCACTCGCACACCGGATTGTGCGAGCGACGAGGAAGATTTACACGACGCAAGGGAAGAGGATTCTGAAGAAGACGACGACGAAGAGGAGTTCATCGAAGCACAGCCTGAAGAAGTACCAGCACAAGAGGACCATCAATTCGAAGCAGCCGAACGCGAGAATTTGGTCCAACCGCCTCAAGAAAATACTCGACAATTACGTAATCGTGATGCATTGCGACGACCAATTCGCATGGGTGACTTCGAGATGAACATCGAGGATCTCTTCGTTGCGGAGCATGCAGAACAAAAAACGTACGATGAAGCGATCAAAAGTCTCGACCACGCCGCCTGGAGGAAGGCAATGGATGACGAAATGGCATCCCTCCATGAAAACGGCACCTGGAAGCTGGTGCAGTCTCCGCCTCATGCAAAAATACTGCCGAATCGTTGGGAATTTCGGTACAAACAGGCTGTTGGCTCTCGTCAAGCGAGATACAAAGCGAGGCTGGTGGTAAAAGGTTTCTCGCAGAGACCTGGGATCGACCACGACGAGACTTCCAGCCCCGTAGTAAAATTTGGCTCAATCCGAGCTGTCCTCGCTGTCGCTGCAGTGTCAAAAATGCGATTGGTACGATTCGACGTGAAAACGGCGTTCCTAAATGGTGATCTCACGGAAGAGAGAATCTCATATACATGGAGCAACCAAGCGGACACGATGACGGCACCGGACGAGTGTGTAGACTGTGGAGAGCCCTTTATGGCCTGAAGCAGGCCGCAAGATGCTGGAATCACACATTCGTAGATTGTTTGAAGGAATTCAGACTAATCGCTACTTCGGAAGACCCATGCGTCTTCATATCTCACCATGATGGCGAAACCTTGTTTTTGACAATTTATATTGACGACAGCTTAATCGCTTCAAGGAGCGAAAAGAAAATTAATAATCTTTTACAGCACTTGGCATCGGCACTGGACATCACAGTCTCTTCCTTGGGATTTTTCTTGGGCATGGAAATCCAGCAATACAGAGACGGATCTATTTCCGTCAGCCAGGCATCTTATATCCGAAAGGTGCTTGATCGTTTCCGCATGGGCCATGCCAATTCCGTTGCTATCCCGGCAGATCAACACACCGATCTGAGTCTGCAAGACCCGAGTTTCGGAGAGGAAGTTCTCAACGTTCCTTACAAAGAGGCTGTGGGTAGTTTGCTATTCCTTGCAACTGTAACGAGGCCGGACATAGCCTATTCAGTGAACGCAGTAAGTCAGTACGCCGAGTTTCCGAGAAAAGTACATTGGAATGCTATAAAAAGAATTCTTAAATATATTAAGGGTACGGAAACCCATGGAATTTCGTTCCCGAGTGAACGAGTAAATCTACGGATAAACGCTAACAGCGACGCGGATTTTGCTGGCGACAGAGAATCTTGAAGGTCAACAAGCGGGTTTATTTTGAAAGTCGCTCATTCTCCGGTAGTATGGGGATCGTTCAAACAAAAAACGGTAGCTCTATCGACCATGGAGTCAGAGTATATCGCGGCTAGTCAAACAAGCAAAGAAATCTTATGCTTAAGTAGATTAATTAACGAGCTAGTCAAAAGCCAAACAGACATTCCAGTCATGTACGTAGATAATCAAAGCGCAATAAAATTCATTAAGAATCCGCAGATTACGAAAAATTGAAAACAGTTGAAGTACGGTATCACTTCATAAAAGATCACTACGAGAGAAAAGACTTCGAGATAGAGTACGTAAGTACGAACGAACAAATAGCGGACATATTCACGAAGCCACTTAGTAAGACGAGATTTGGATGTCTCCGCGAAAAAATTAATGTAATCACCGAAAAAGAAGCCGCCGGCACATCAACCGAAAGTGGGAGTGTTGAAAATAAAGCTTGAAGCCCTAGTTCGAATGACATGCCGGCAGAGGACCCCTGTGATGCGCGGTCTGATGGGACGAGTTACGCCTCTAGGTATCGACGTTATCGACGACGACAGGACGTTCGTGTCCGAGCGTTACTTCCGTTGCTACTTGTAAAACCACGACGAATAAACCCACACGCGTAACATCTTTATCCACTGACTTTTCTTTACTCGACCCTGCAATCCTGCTCGATTTTATTATCACACAACATATATTTTATACTTTATATTGAAAACAAGACCATTCAATTTAATTGCTGTGACTCTTTACATCCATTACCGGCACCAGTTTATTTGATTTCAGCAACATCGAAACAAAAAGCAAAAACCATTTTTGGTCCTTGAAACATGCTTTATTGTAACGATGATGTTTAATTTTACAGATGTCTGCAACGGCATGCAAGGGATTCATCGCATAAATCACGGAGAAAAAATAATGGAACAAGCGATACGAACGTGCTTGTCGCAAGAATTGAAAACAGACCGGTAGCGGATCAAAAACACGTCGACCACGAATGAGAGAAAGAAGGAAAACGTTGTACGACTGGACTCGGACTTAAATGGAGATGACGAGATGGACGAAATAATAGAGGGCCGTCATATAGCGGAGGTTGCGGATAGGAGCCAAGTCCGAAGAATTTCAGCTTTCTCTGAAGAGCTCGATTCACCTTGGTTCAGTTGAATCCGTAATCTTTTCGGCGTAAATGAAGAGGGAAAGGACAAAAAAAAAACATTCTGCCTTTAATTTGTTTTATGACGTGACAAACGTACAATTGTTATATTTTAATTTTAAGTCAAAACGTCGAGAGGCAAAGAACGAAGCTCAAATACATCTACCAATAAAAATCTTTGTACGTCATCAAGGAATATCTTTGCTACATTACTCAATAAAACCTACCAGCAAACTTTCATAATGGGTACTTGTAGTCGTTAGACTGCCGACAAATTTTAAAACGGTTGTTGATGTTCAATGACGGTCACTACCGTCAATGGTCATTACGGTCGTTCACGGTCGTTTTGGGCCCGGATAAATTACGAACGGTCGTTCACCGTCATTTTATTTAAGGTTGTTTTGAAGTTGGGAAAGTATGAATGGTCGTTGACGGTCAAAGGCGGTGAACGACTGTCGTTTTCGAATGCGCCATTTGAACGCCGTCTGGGTTATTTCTGGTCATTTTATCAGCCAGTTTTGACCATGGAAAAAGCGACCGTCAATTAGTGGTCGTCGCATCCGCTAGGGATCTTCCCCAATTTTCGGCTTGTTGGGTATTGTTGTTTCGTTAGTCCTCATAAGCTGCTCAAAATATTTCAAAGTCGATTTTCTCCTAAACTTCTGGCTATCTGGCCCAACGGCGTTAGGGAATTGTTATTCGAGGGCTGACCTTTCAGTGCGATAAGTATCAAAAATAACGAAAATGCCGGGGTCTCTCCTTGTCAGTCGAATAGCACTTATTCAAGAATTACAATAAAAATCCAAACAGGCAAAATAAGGACAAATTGCAAACGCAAAAAAAATGAAGTAAAATAAAGTATTAGTGTAAGGAGAAATCAAAAGAATAATTAACGCAAAAAAAAAAGGAAAAAGAATAAGTGACGTAACGTCAGCCCTATAACCGAGGGTTCTCACAAAAATCCGAAAAGAAAGAAAAAAGAACGCAATTAAAATAAAATAAACTGGTAACGCAAGAGATAAAATAAATTTAAAACATTTTTAAAACTCCCGGCTGGAGTAAAAATCGGACACAAAAAAAATTCGAACGAAAAAAAGTAATCCGATAGAAATTCATGAATCTAAAAAGAATACAACAAATTAATAAATTTAAAATGGACAAAACAAATTAGTGAAATTGAAAGAATAAAATAAATAAATAAAATCAAAATATTTTTGTTTATCATTTCGTAAATAATTGATTGCGGTGTCACTTCCGATAAAGTGACTGGCGCCCATTGAAATAGCCTTAGTGAGTCATAGTTTTTCTTATTTTCTTCTACAACCGAATGATAATCGTAACCAGCCAGCCGTCCCGTCTACGGCTCGTATCCCCTCTCTTTCCATCCCTCCTCCTGTCCAGTAGCCGAGCGAGGGCCGATTATACGGTGGCATTAACTTTTTTCTTTTTTAACTCCCGGCTGAAAACGGGAGTTATGTGTTTCGTCGTGACCAACGTGAATTGGCGTTTCGTTGGAAATGCTTTACCGGCCAAACGGCTGATTTTCTTCTTACAAATTGATGTACATCGGTGTCGGAAGTCACAGAGAGGGTTTAGCTTCCATAATATTTACGATCAGATCTCAACTCGCGGAGATATTAAATGTAGAAATTTGAACGTTTTCGAACGTTTTTCTCAAATCGCAATTTTGATGGGTTCGACTGCATGAATCGCAGACTTCACGGCATCATCTGCTATGACAGCGCGTGTGTAAGTGTAGTGGAACGTATCCGTGTGCTTTGCATCAAGGCTCTGGACAATATCGCTGAGTGCGAGAGAGACAGCGCGATTGGTCGATCGTTTTAACCTCGAAACAGAACTTTCAACGGAAATTTTTTTTTTTTCTCTCGTGATTCAGAGTGAAAATTTTTTATCAATTGATTTCACGTATAAACGATATTTTTTTAAAGGGTGCATTTTCCATTTAACTTTCAATAATTAGTTAGTTAGCAGGATTGATCTACTGACGATTTTATCAAGCACGTTAAATTAATAATTCTGAATATTTGTATTCGGGCGTGAAATTAGGATGTATGTGAATGTAGAGGTTAGGTCGGATGATGTGGTTATGCCCGGTGATATTGTTTTATTTATGGTCATCAACTGATTTCACGTACGAACGATATTGTTTAATGAGTTCATTCTTTTTTATTCAACGTATGATAATGTTATCAGGATTGTGAAAAACGTGAATATCGATGTTCAGCTGGACGATGTGGTTATGCCCAGTGATATAGTTTACCTCGGTGGGATTGGCAATTCGAAAGAAAAAAATTGTTGTCGGATTCAATTTTTTACTTTATCCTCCAACCGACAAAACTTTAGACAAAGCGACTTGTCAGAATGCACAATATGTATATTTGTTTTCATTGTTTTTCCTATATGAGTCAGGTCCTTTTCAAAGCAGCATTCATTCAACGTTTACTCGTCGAAGCAGCATTCATTCAACGTTCACTCGTCGAAGCAGCATTCGTTCAACGTTTACTCGCTTAAGACATTCAAAACTTATACTGACTGGGAAGGACCAGCGGAATGCGCTGAAATCTGGTCGAGGCTACGTCGAGCCGCGCTTGAAAACTATACAATGCGCAGACATTTGGTCTAGGCTAAGCTACATAGAGCCGCGCTTGAAATCTCCATAATGCACTGAGATTTGGTTAAGGCTCTATTAAGCCGCCCTTAAGACTCCACGATGGGCTGACAATTTGTCATGGCTACATGGAGCCGCGCTGAACAATCACATGATGCGCTGACATTTCGCTGAGACTGTACTTAACTGCGCCCAAGGACAACCAGCATGTGCCGCAGCTAGTCGATACTTTCAAAGTCTTGTCAGATCAAAATTCCATACAGTGGTCACGTTTTACGATATTAAATCGATAAACAATATAGACAAAAATAGTACGTTATGACACTAGTAGGAAAACTGTTTCGTGACGTGGACGTCTGGTTCGAGCTAAATGATTCCAATAATTGGCGGACGTGGAGAAAATTATATCGAATTATCTTTAAAAAGTATGAAATAAAATAAATTTAAAAAATTTTAAAAACTCCCGGCTGGAGTAGAAATCGAACACAAAAAAAATTAGAACGAAAAAAACGTAATCTGATGGAAAGCATGAATAAAATTCATGAATCTAAATAGAATACAACAAATTAATAAATTTAAAATGGACAAAATAAATTAGTGAAATTAAAAGAATGAAATAAATAAATAAATTCGAAAAGGATGAAATAATTCAAGAAGTCATCTTAGTTTATTCATAGTTTGAATTATGATCGTTCGTTTGTATAAGTTGAATTTTTCGAATC
>CAXAQZ010000062.1:0-17684 GCA_963971145.1 Sussaba pulchella
TAAGAGGGTGAGAGGGTGAGAGAGTGAGAGAGTGAGGTATCGAGCGAGTGAGAGAGTGAGAGAGTGAGGTATCGAGCGAGTGAGAGAGTGCGAGAGTAAGAGAGTGAAAGAGTGAGAGAGTGAAAGAGTGAGAGAGTGAGAGAGTGAGAGAGTAAGAGAGTGAGATAGTGAGAGAGTGAGAGAGTGAGAGAGGGAGAGAGTAAGAAAGTGAGAGAGTGAAAGAATGAGAGAGTGAGAGAGTGAGAGAGTGAAAGAGTGAAAGAGTAAGAGAGTAATAGAGTGAGAGAGTGGGAGAGTGAGAGAGTGAGAGAGTGAGAGAGTGAGATAGTGAGAGAGTGAGAGAGTGAGAGAGTGAGAGAGTGAGAGAGTGAGAGAGTGAGAGAGTGAGAGAGTGAGAGAGTGAGAGAGTGAGAGAGTGAGAGAGTGAGAGAGTGAGAGAGTGAGAGAGTGAGAGAGTGAGAGAGTGAGAGAGTGAGAGAGTGAGAGAGTGAGAGAGTGAGAGAGTGAGAGAGTGAGAGAGTGAGAGAGTGAGAGAGTGAGAGAGTGAGAGAGTGAGAGAGTGAGAGAGTGAGAGAGTGAGAGAGTGAGAGAGTGAGAGAGTGAGAGAGTGAGAGAGTGAGAGAGTGAGAGAGTGAGAGAGTGAGAGAGTGAGAGAGTGAGAGAGTGAGAGAGTGAGAGAGTGAGAGAGTGAGAGAGTAAGAGAGTGAGAGAGTGAGAGAGTGAGAGAGTGAGAGAGTGAGAGAGTGAGAGAGTGAGAGAGTGAGATAGTAAGAAAGAGAGAGAGTAAGAGAGTGAGAGAGTGAGCGGGTCAGAGTGTGAGAGAGTGAGAGAGTAAGAGGGTGAGAGAGTGAGAGAGTGAGAGAGTGAGAGACTGAGAAGGTAAGAGGGTGAGAAAGTGAGAGAGTGAGAGAGTGACAGAGTGAGAGAGTGAGGAAGTGAGAGAGTGTGAGAGCGAGAAAATGACAGAGTGAGACAATGAGAGAGTGAGAGAGTGAGAGAGTGAGAAAGTGATAGAGTGAGAGAGTGAGAGAGTAAGAGAGTAAGAGAGTGAGAGAGTGAGAGAGTGAGAGAGTGAGAGAGTGAGAGAGTGAGAGAGTGAGAGAGTGAAAGAGTGAGAAAGTGAGAGATTGAGGGAGTGAGAGAGTAAGCGAGTGAGAGAGTGAGTGAGTGAGAGAGTGAGAGAGGAAAAGAGTGAGAGAGTGAGATAGTAAGAGAGTGAGAGAGTAAGAAAAAGAGAGAGTGAGAGAGTGAGAGAGTGAAAGAGTAAGAGAGTGAGAGAGTAAGAGAGTGAGAGAGTGAGAGAGTGAGAGAGTGAGAGAGTGAGAGAGTGAGAGAGTGAGAGAGTGAGAGAGTGAGAGAGTGAGAGAGTGAGAGAGTGAGAGAGTGAGAGAGTGAGAGAGTGAGAGAGTGAGAGAGTGAGAGAGTGAGAGAGTGAGAGAGTGAGAGAGTGAGAGAGTGAGAGAGTGAGAGAGTGAGAGAGTGAGAGAGTGAGAGAGTGAGAGAGTGAGAGAGTGAGAGAGTGAGAGAGTGAGAGAGTGAGAGAGTGAGAGAGTGAGAGAGTGAGAGAGTGAGAGAGTGAGAGAGTGAGAGAGTGAGAGAGTGAGAGAGTGAGAGAGTGAGAGAGTGAGAGAGTGAGAGAGTGAGAGAGTAAGAGAGTGAGAGAGTGAGAGAGTGAGAGAGTGCGAGAGTGAAAGAGTGAGAGAGTGAGAGAGTGAGAGAGTGAGAGAGTGAGAGAGCGAGAGAGTGAGAGAGTGAGAGAGTGAGAGAGTGAGAGAGTGAGAGAGTGAGAGAGTGAGAGAGTGAGAGAGTGAGAGAGTGAGAGAGTGAGAGAGTGAGAGAGTGAGAGAGTAAGAGAGTAAGAGAGTGAGAGAGTGAGAGAGTGAGAGAGTGAGAGAGTGAGAGAGTGAGAGAGTGAGAGAGTGAGAGAGTGAGGGAGTGACAGAGTAAGAGAGTGAGAGAGTGAGAGAGTGAGAGAGTGAGAGAGTGAGAGAGTGAGAGAGTGAGAGATTGAGAGAGTGAGAGAGTAAGAGAGTGAGAGAGTGAGAGAGTGAGAGAGTTAGAGAGTGAGAGAGTGAGAGAGTAAGAGAGTGAGAGAGTGAGAGAGTGAGAGAGTGAGAGAGTGAGAGAGTGAGAGAGTGAGAGAGTGAGAGAGTGAAAAAGTGAAAAAGTGAGAGAGTGAGAGAGTGAGAGAGTGAGAGAGTAAGAGAGTGAGAGAGTGAGAGAGTGAGAGAGTGAGAGAGTGAGAGAGTGAGAGAGTGAGAGAGTGAGAGAGTGAGAGAGTAAGAGAGTGAGAGAGTGAGAGAGTGAGAGAGTGAGAGAGTGAGAGAGTGAGAGAGTAAGAGAGTGAGAGAGTGAGAGAGTGAGAGAGTGAAAGAGTGAGAGAGTGAGAGAGTGAGAGAGTGAGAGAGTGAGAGAGTGAGAGAGTGAGAGAGTGAGAGAGTGAGAGAGTGAGAGAAGGAGAGAGTGAGAGAGTGAGAGAGTAAGAGAGTAAGAGAGTAAGAGAGTGAGAGAGTGAGAGAGTAAGAGAGTGAGAGAGTGAGAGAGTGAGAGAGTGAGAGAGTGAGAGAGTGAGAGAGTGAAAGAGTGAGAGAGTGAGAGAGTGAGAGAGTGAGAGAGTGAGAAAGTGAGAGAGTAAGAGAGTGAGAGAGTGAGAGAGTGAGAGAGTGTGAGAGTGAGAGAGTGAGTGAGAGAGTGAGAGAGTGAGAGAGTGAGAGAGTGAGAGAGTGAGAGTGAGAGAGTGAGAGAGTGAGAGAGTGAGAGAGTGAGAGAGTGAGAGAGTGAGAGAGTGAGAGAGTGAGAGAGTGAGAGTGAGAGAGTGAGAGAGTGAGAGAGTGAGAGAGTGAGAGAGTGAGAGAGTGAGAGAGTGAGAGAGTGAGAGAGTGAGAGAGTGAGAGAGTGAGAGAGTGAGAAGTGAGAGAGTGAGAGAGTGAGAGAGTGAGAGAGTGAGAGAGTGAGAGAGTGAGAGAGTGAGAGTGAGAGAGTGAGAGAGTGAGAGAGTGAGAGAGTGAGAGAGAGTGAGAGAGTGAGAGAGTGAGAGAGTGAGAGAGTGAGAGAGTGAGAGAGTGAGAGAGTGAGAGAGTGAGAGAGTGAGAGAGTGAGAGAGTGAGAGAGTGAGAGAGTGAGAGAGTGAGAGAGTGAGAGAGTGAGAGAGTGAGAGAGTGAGAGAGTGAGAGAGTGAGAGAGTGAGAGAGTGAGAGAGTGAGAGAGTGAGAGAGTGAGAGAGTGAGAGTGAGAGAGTGAGAGAGTGAGAGAGTGAGAGTGAGAGAGTGAGAGAGTGAGAGAGTGAGAGAGTGAGAGAGTGAGAGAGTGAGAGAGTGAGAGAGTGAGAGAGTGAGAGAGTGAGAGTGAGAGAGTGAGAGAGTGAGAGAGTGAGAGAGTGAGAGAGTGAGAGAGTGAGAGAGTGAGAGAGTGAGAGAGTGAGAGAGTGAGAGAGTGAGAGAGTGAGAGAGAGAGAGATTGAGAGAGTGAGAGAGTAAGAGAGTGAGAGAGTGAGAGAGTGAGAGAGTGATAGAGTGAGAGAGTGACAGAGTGAGAGAGTGAGAGAGTGAGAGAGTGAGAGAGTAAGAGAGTGAGAGAGTGAGAGAGTGAGAGAGTGAGAGAGTGAGAGAGTGAGAGAGTGAGAGAGTGAGAGAGTGAGAGAGTGAGAGAGTGAGAGAGTGAGAGAGTGAGAGGTTGAGAGAGTGAGAGAGTGAGAAAGTGAGAGAGTGAGAGAGTAAGAGAGTAAGAGAGTGAGAGAGTGAGAGAGTGAGAGTGAGAGAGTGAGAGAGTGAGAGAGTGAGAGAGTGAGAGAGTGAGAGAGTGAGAGAGTGAGAGAGTGAGAGTGAGAGAGTGAGAGAGTGAGAGAGTGAGAGAGTGAGAGAGTGAGAGAGTGAGAGAGTGAGAGAGTGAGAGAGTGAGAGAGTGAGAGAGTGAGAGAGTGAGAGAGTGAGAGAGTGAGAGAGTGAGAGAGTGAGAGAGTGAGAGAGTGAGAGAGTGAGAGAGTGAGAGAGTGAGAGAGTGAGTGAGAGTGAGAGAGTGAGAGAGTGAGAGAGTGAGAGAGTGAGAGTGAGAGAGCGAGAGAGTGAGAGAGTGAGAAAGTAAAAGAGTGAGAGAGTATAAAGTGAGAGAGTGAGAGAGTGAGAGAGTGAGAGAGTGAGAGAGTGAGAGAGTGAGAGAGTGAGAGAGTGAAAGAGTAAGAGAAAGAGAAAGTGAGAAGGTAAGAGACTAAGAGCGTAAGAGAGTAAGAGAGTAAGAGAGTGAGAGAGTGAGAGAGTGAGAGAGTGAGAGAGTGAGAGAGTGAAAGAGTGAGAGAGTGAAAGAGTGAGAAAGTGAGAGAGTGAGAGAGTGAGGTATCGAGCGAGTGAGAGAGTGAGAGAGTGCGAGAGTAAGAGAGTGAAAGAGTGAGAGAGTGAGAGAGTGAGAGAGTAAGAGAGTGAGATAGTGAGAGAGTGAGAGAGTGAGAGAGGGAGAGAGTAAGAAAGTGAGAGAGTGAAAGAATGAGAGAGTGAGAAAGTGAAAGAGTGAAAGAGTGAAAGAGTAAGAGAGTAATAGAGTGAGAGAGTGGGAGAGTGAGAGAGTGAGAGAGTGAGAGAGTGAGAGAGTGAGAGAGTGAGAGAGTGAGAGAGTGAGAGAGTGAGAGAGTGAGAGAGTGAGAGAGTGAGTGAGTGAGAGAGTGAGAGAGTGAGAGAGTGAGAGAGTGAAAGAGTGAGAGAGTAAGAAAGTGAGAGAGTGAGAGAGTGAGAGAGTGAGAGAGTGAGAGAGTGAGAGAGTGAGAGAGTGAGAGAGTGAGAGAGTGAAAGAGTGAGAGAAAGAGAGAGTGAGAGAGTGAGAGAGTGAGAGAGTGAGAGAGTGAGAGAGTGAGAGAGTGAGAGAGTGAGAGAGTGAGAGAGTAAGAAAGAGAGAGAGGAAGAGAGTGAGAGAGTGAGCGGGTCAGAGTGTGAGAGATTGAGAGAGTAAGAGGGTGAGAGAGTGAGAGAGTGAGGTATCAAGCGAGTGAGAGAGTGAGAGAGTGCGGGAGTAAGAGAGTGAAAGAGTGAGAGAGTGAGAGAGTAAGAGAGTAAGAGAGTGAGATAGTGAGAGAGTGAAAGAGTGAGAGAGGGAGAGAGTGAGAAAGTGAGAGAGTGAAAGAATGAGAGAGTGAGAGAGTGAGAGAGTGAGAGAGTGAAAAAGTGAAAGAGTAAGAGAGTAATAGAGTGAGAGAGTGGGAGAGTGAGAGAGTGAGAGAGTGAGAGAGTGAAAGAGTGAGAGAGTGAGAGAGTGAGAGAGTGAGAGAGTGAGAGAGTGAGAGAGTGAGAGAGTGAGAGAGTGAGAGAGTAAGAGAGTGAGAGAGTGAGAGAGTGAGAGAGTGAGAGAGTGAGAGAGTGAGAGAGTGAGAGAGTGAGAGAGTGAGAGAGTGAGAGAGTGAGAGAGTGAGAGAGTGAGAGAGTGAAAGAGTGAGAGAGTGAGAGAGTGAGAGAGTGAGAGAGTGAGAGAGTGAGAGAGTGAGAGAGTGAGAGAGTGAGAGAGTGAGAGTGAGAGAGTGAGAGAGTGAGAGAGTGAGAGAGTGAGAGAGTGAGAGAGTGAGAGAGTGAGAGAGTGAGAGAGTGAGAGAGTGAGAGAGTGAGAGAGTGAGAGAGTGAGAGAGTGAGAGAGTGAGAGAGTGAGAGAGTGAGAGAGTGAGAGAGTGAGAGAGTGAGAGAGTGAGAGAGTGAGAGAGTGAGAGAGTGAGAGAGTGAGAGAGTGAGAGAGTGAAAGAGTGAGAGAGTGAGAGAGTGAGAGAGTGAGAGAGTGAGAGAGTGAGAGAGTGAGAGAGTGAGAGAGTGAGAGAGTGAGAGAGTGAGAGAGTGAGAGAGTGAGAGAGTGAGAGAGTGAGAGAGTGAGAGAGTGAGAGAGTGAAAAAGTGAAAAAGTGAGAGAGTGAGAGAGTGAGAGAGTGAGAGAGTGAGAGAGTGAGAGAGTGAGAGAGTGAGAGAGTGAGAGAGTGAGAGAGTGAGAGAGTGAGAGAGTGAGAGAGTGAGAGAGTGAGAGAGTGAGAGAGTGAGAGAGTGAGAGAGTGAGAGAGTGAGAGAGTGAGAGAGTAAGAGAGTGAGAGAGTGAGAGAGCGAGAGAGTGAGAGAGTGAGAGAGTGAGAGAGTGAGAGAGTGAGAGAGTGAGAGAGTGAGAGAGTGAGAGAGTGAGAGAGTGAGAGAGTGAGAGAGTGAGAGAGTGAGAGAGTGAGAGAGTGAGAGAGTGAGAGAGTGAGAGAGTGAGAGAGTGAGAGAGTGAGAGAGTGAGAGAGTGAGAGAGTGAGAGAGTGAGAGAGTGAGAGAGTGAGAGAGTGAGAGAGTGAGAGAGTGAGAGAGTGAGAAAGTGAGAGAGTGAGAGAGTGAGAGAGTGAGAGAGTGAGAGAGTGAGAGAGTGAGAGAGTGAGAGAGTGAGAGAGTGAGAGAGTGAGAGAGTGAGAGAGTGAGAGAGTGAGAGAGTGAGAGAGTGAGAGAGTGAGAGAGTGAGAGAGTGAGAGAGTGAGAGAGTAAGAGAGTGATAGAGTGAGAGAGTAAGAGAGTGAGAGAGTGAGAGAGTGAGAGAGTGAGAGAGTGAGAGAGTGAGAGAGTGAGAGAGTGAGAGAGTGAGAGAGTGAGAGAGTGAGAGAGTGAGAGAGTGAGAGAGTGAGAGAGTGAGAGAGTAAGAGAGTAAGAGAGTGAGAGAGTAAGAGAGTGAGAGAGTGAGAGAGTGAGAGAGTGAGAGAGTGAGAGAGTGAGAGGTTGAGAGAGTGAGAGAGTGAGAGAGTGAGAGAGTGAGAGAGTGAGAGAGTGAGAGAGTGAGAGAGTGAGAGAGTGAGAGAGTGAGAGAGTGAGAGAGTGAGAGAGTGAGAGAGTGAGAGAGTGAGAGAGTGAGAGAGTGAGAGAGTGAGAGAGTGAGAGAGTGAGAGAGTGAGAGAGTGAGAAAGTGAGAGAGTGAGAGAGTGACAGAGTGAGATAGTGAGGAAGTGAGGGAGTGAGAGAGTGAGAGAGTGAGAGTGAGAGAGTGAGAGAGTGAGAAAGTGAGAAAGTGAGAGAGTGAGAGAGTGATTGAGTGAGAGAGAAAGAGACAGTCAGGAAGTGAGAAAGTGAAAGAGTGAAAGAGTGAGTGAGTGAGAGGGTGAGAGACTAAAAAGTAAGAGAGTGAAATAGTGAGAGGGTGAAAGAGTGAGAGAGTGAGAGAGTGAGAGAGTAAGAGAGTGAGAGAGTAAGAGAGTGAGAGAGTGAGAGAGTGAGAGAGTGAGAGAGTGAGAGAGTGAGAGAGTGAGAGAGTGAGAGAGTGAGAGAGTGAGAGAGTGAGAGAGTGAGAGAGTGAGAGAGTGAGAGAGTGAGAGAGTGAGAGAGTGAGATAGTGAGAGAGTGAAAGAGTAAGAGAGTGAGAGAGTAAGAGAGTAAAAGAGTAAGAGAGTGAGAGAGTAAAAGTTTGAGAGAGTGAGAGAGTGAGAGAGTGAGAGAGTGAGAGAGTGAGAGAGTAAGAGAGTAAGAGAGTGAGAGAGTAAGAGAGTGAGAGAGTGAGAGAGTAAGAGAGTGAGAAAGTTAGAGAGTACGAGAGTAAGAGAGTGAGTGTGAGAGAGTGAGAGAGTGAGAGAGTGAGAGAGTGAGAGAGTGAGAGAGTGAGAGAGTGAGAGAGTGAGAGAGTGAGAGAGTGAGAGAGTGAGAGAGTGAGAGAGTGAGAGAGTGAGAGAGTGAGAGAGTGAGAGAGTGAGAGAGTGAGAGAGTGAGAGAGTGAGAGAGTGAGAGAGTGAGAGAGTGAGAGAGTGAGAGAGTGAGAGAGTGAGAGAGTGAGAGAGTGAGAGAGTGAGAGAGTGAGAGAGTGAGCGAGTGAGATAGTGAGAGAGTGAGAGAGTTAGAGAGTGAGAGAGTGAGAGAGTGAGAGAGTGAGAGAGTGAGAGAGTGAGAGAGTGAGAGAGTGAGAGAGTGAGAGAGTGAGAGAGTGAGAGTGAGAGAGTGAGAGAGTGAGAGAGTGAGAGAGTGAGAGAGTGAGAGAGTGAGAGAGTGAGAGAGTGAGAGAGTGAGAGAGTGAGAGAGTGAGAGAGTGAGAGAGTGAGAGAGTGAGAGAGTGAGAGAGTGAGAGAGTGAGAGAGTGAGAGAGTGAGAGAGTGAGAGAGTGAGAGAGTGAGAGAGTGAGAGAGTGAGAGAGTGAGAGAGTGAGAGAGTGAGAGAGTGAGAGAGTGAGAGAGTGAGAGAGTGAGAGAGTGAGAGAGTGAGAGAGTGAGAGAGTGAGAGAGTGAGAGAGTGAGAGAGTGAGAGAGTGAGAGAGTGAGAGAGTGAGAGAGTGAGAGAGTGAGAGAGTGAGAGAGTGAGAGAGTGAGAGAGTGAGAGAGTGAGGAGAGAGTGAGAGAGTGAGAGAGTGAGAGAGTGAGAAGTGAGAGAGAGTATAAGTGAGAGAGTGAGTATAAAGTGAGAGAGTGAGAGAGTGAGAGAGTGAGAGAGTGAAAGAGTAAGAGAAAGAGAAAGTGAGAAAGTAAGGGAGTAAGAGCGTAAGAGAGTAAGAGAGTAAGAGAGTGAGAGAGTGAGAGAGTGAGAGAGTGAAAGAGTGAAAGAGTGAGAGAGTGAGAGAGTGAAAAAGTGAGAGAGGGAGAGAGTGAGGTATCGAGCGAGTGAGAGAGTGAGAGAGTGCGAGAGTAAGAGAGTGAAAGAGTGAGAGAGTGAGAGAGTGAGAGAGTGAGAGAGTGAGAGAGTGAGAGAGTAAGAGAGTGAGATAGTGAGAGAGTGAGAGAGTGAGAGAGGGAGAGAGTAAGAAAATGAGAGAGTGAAAGAATGAGAGAGTGAGAGAGTGAGAGAGTGAAAGAGTGAAAGAGTAAGAGAGTAATAGAGTGAGAGAGTGGGAGAGTGAGAGAGTGAGAGAGTGAGAGAGTGAGAGAGTGAGAGAGTGAGAGAGTGAGAGAGTGAGAGAGTGAGAGAGTGAGAGAGTGAGAGAGTGAGAGAGTAAGAGCGTGAGAGAGTGAGAGAGTGAGAGAGTGAGAGAGTAAGAGAGTGAGAGAGTGAGAGAGTGAGAGAGTGAGAGAGTGAGAGAGTGAGAGAGTGAGAGAGTGAGAGAGTGAGAGAGTGAGAGAGTGAGAGAGTGAGAGAGTAAGAGAGTGAGAGAGTGAGAGAGTGAGAGAGTGAGAGAGTAAGAAAGAGAGAGAGTAAGAAAGAGAGAGAGTAAGAGAGTGAGAGAGTGAGCGGGTCAGAGTGTAAGAGAGTGAGAGAGTAAGAGGGTGAGAGGGTGAGAGAGTGAGAGAGTGAGGTATCGAGCGAGTGAGAGAGTGCGAGAGTAAGAGAGTGAAAGAGTGAGAAAGTGAGAGAGTGAGAGAGTAAGAGAGTGAGATAGTGAGAGAGTGAGAGAGTGAGAGAGGGAGAGAGTAAGAAAGTGAGAGAGTGAAAGAATGAGAGAGTGAGAGAGTGAGAGAGTGAAAGAGTGAAAGAGTAAGAGAGTAATAGAGTGAGAGAGTGGGAGAGTGAGAGAGTGAGAGAGTAAGAGAGTGAAATAGTGAGAGAGTGAGAGAGTGAGAAAGTGAGAGAGTGAGAGAGTGAGAGAGTGAGAGAGTGAGAGAGTGAGAGAGTGAGAGAGTGAGAGAGTGAGAGAGTGAGAGAGTGAGAGAGTGAGAGAGTGAGAGAGTGAGAGAGTGAGAGAGTGAGAGAGTGAGAGAGTGAGAGAGTGAGAGAGTGAGAGAGTGAGAGAGTGAGAGAGTGAGAGAGTGAGAGAGTGAGAGAGTGAGAGAGTGAGAGAGTGAGAGAGTGAGAGAGTGAGAGAGTGAGAGAGTGAGAGAGTGAGAGAGTGAGAGAGTGAGAGAGTGAGAGAGTGAGAGAGTGAGAGAGTGAGAGAGTGAGAGAGTGAGAGAGCGAGAGAGTGAGAGAGTGAGAGAGTGAGAGAGTGAGAGAGTGAGAGAGTGAGAGAGTGAGAGAGTGAGAGAGTGAGAGAGTGAGAGAGTGGGAGAGTGAGAGAGTGAGAGAGTGAGAGAGTGAGAGAGTAAGAAAGAGAGAGAGTAAGAGAGTGAGAGAGTGAGCGGGTCAGAGTGTGAGAGAGTGAGAGAGTAAGAGGGTGAGAGAGTGAGAGAGTGAGAGAGTGAGAGACTGAGAAGGTAAGAGGGTGAGAAAGTGAGAGAGTGAGAGAGTAAGAAAGAGAGAGAGTAAGAAAGAGAGAGAGTAAGAGAGTGAGAGAGTGAGCGGGTCAGAGTGTAAGAGAGTGAGAGAGTAAGAGGGTGAGAGGGTGAGAGAGTGAGAGAGTGAGGTATCGAGCGAGTGAGAGAGTGCGAGAGTAAGAGAGTGAAAGAGTGAGAAAGTGAGAGAGTGAGAGAGTAAGAGAGTGAGATAGTGAGAGAGTGAGAGAGTGAGAGAGGGAGAGAGTAAGAAAGTGAGAGAGTGAAAGAATGAGAGAGTGAGAGAGTGAGAGAGTGAAAGAGTGAAAGAGTAAGAGAGTAATAGAGTGAGAGAGTGGGAGAGTGAGAGAGTGAGAGAGTAAGAGAGTGAAATAGTGAGAGAGTGAGAGAGTGAGAAAGTGAGAGAGTGAGAGAGTGAGAGAGTGAGAGAGTGAGAGAGTGAGAGAGTGAGAGAGTGAGAGAGTGAGAGAGTGAGAGAGTGAGAGAGTGAGAGAGTGAGAGAGTGAGAGAGTGAGAGAGTGAGAGAGTGAGAGAGTGAGAGAGTGAGAGAGTGAGAGAGTGAGAGAGTGAGAGAGTGACAGAGTGAGAGAGTGAGGAAGTGAGAGAGTGTGAGAGCGAGAGAATGACAGAGTGAGAGAGTGAGAGAGTGAGAAAGTGATAGAGTGAGAGAGTGAGAGAGTAAGAGAGTAAGAGAGTGAGAGAGTGAGAGAGTGAGAGAGTGAGAGAGTGAGAGAGTGAGAGAGTGAAAGAGTGAGAAAGTGAGAGATTGAGGGAGTGAGAGAGTAAGCGAGTGAGAGAGTGAGTGAGTGAGAGAGTGAGAGAGGAAAAGAGTGAGAGAGTGAGATAGTAAGAGAGTGAGAGAGTAAGAAAAAGAGAGAGTAAGAGAGTGAGAGAGTGAAAGAGTAAGAGAGTGAGAGATTAAGAGAGTGAGAGAGTGAGAGAGTGAGAGAGTGAGAGAGTGAGAGAGTGAGAGAGTGAGAGAGTGAGAGAGTGAGAGAGTGAGAGAGTAAGAGAGTGAGAGAGTGAGAGAGTGAGAGAGTGAGAGAGTGAGAGAGTGAGAGAGTGAGAGAGTGAGAGAGTGAGAAAGTGAGAGAGTGAGAGAGTGAGAGAGTTAGAGAGTGAGAGAGTGAGAGAGTGAGAGAGTGAGAGAGTGAGAGAGTATGAGAGTGAGAGAGTAAGAGAGTGAGAGAGTGAGAGAGTGAGAGAGTGCGAGAGTAAAAGAGTGAGAGAGTGAGAGAGTGAGAGAGTGAGAGAGTGAGAGAGTGAAAGAGTGAGAGAGTGAGAGAGTGAGAGAGTGAGAGAGTGAGAGAGTGAGAGAGTAAGAGAGTGAGAGAGTGAGAGAGTGAGAGAGTGAGAGAGTGAAAGAGTAAGAGAGTAAGAGAGTGAGAGAGTGAGAGAGTGAGAGAGTGAGAGAGTGAGAGAGTGAGAGAGTGAGAGAGTGAGAGAGTGAGAGAGTGAGGGAGTGAGAGAGTGAGAGAGTGAGAGAGTGAGAGAGTGAGAGAGTGAGAGAGTGAGAGAGTGAGAGAGTGAGAGAGTGAGAGATTGAGAGAGTGAGAGAGTAAGAGAGTGAGAGAGTGAGAGAGTGAGAGAGTGAGAGAGTTAGAGAGTGAGAGAGTGAGAGAGTAAAAGAGTGAGAGAGTGAGAGAGTGAGAGAGTGAGAGAGTGAGAGAGTGAGAGAGTGAAAAAGTGAAAAAGTGAGAGAGTGAGAGAGTGAGAGAGTGAGAGAGTAAGAGAGTGAGAGAGTGAGAGAGTGAGAGAGTGAGAGAGTGAGAGAGTGAGAGAGTGAGAGAGTGAGAGAGTGAGAGAGTGAGAGAGTGAGAGAGTGAGAGAGTGAGAGAGTGAGAGAGTGAGAGAGTGAGAGTGAGAGATTGAGAGAGTGGGAGAGTAAGAGAGTGAGAGAGTGAGAGAGTGAGAGAGTGAGAGTGAGAGAGTGAGAGAGTGAGAGAGTGAGAGAGTGAGAGAGTGAGAGAGTGAGAGAGTGAGAGTGAGAGAGTGAGAGAGTGAGAGAGTAAGAGAGTGAGAGAGTGAGAGAGTGAGAGAGTGAGAGAGTGAGAGAGTGAGAGAGTGAGAAAGTGAGAGAGTTAGAGAGTGAGAGAGTGAGAGAGTGAGAGAGTAAGAGAGTAAGAGAGTGAGAGAGTGAGAGAGTAAGAGAGTGAGAGAGTGAGAGAGTGAGAGAGTGAGAGAGTGAGAGAGTGAGAGAGTGAGAGAGTGAAAGAGTGAGAGAGTGAGAGAGTGAGAGAGTGAGAGAGTGAGAAAGTGAGAGAGTAAGAGAGTGAGAGAGTGAGAGAGTGAGAGAGTGAGAGAGTGAGAGAGTGAGAGAGTGAGAGAGTGAGAGAGTGAGAGAGTGAGAGAGTGAGAGAGTGAGAGAGTGAGAGAGTGAGAGAGTGAGAGAGTGAGAGAGTGAGAGAGTGAGAGAGTGAGAGAGTAAGAGAGTGAGAGAGTGAGAGAG
This sequence comes from Sussaba pulchella, assembly GCA_963971145.1. Lineage (NCBI taxonomy): Eukaryota > Metazoa > Arthropoda > Insecta > Hymenoptera > Ichneumonidae > Sussaba > Sussaba pulchella. The sequence goes on from CAXAQZ010000062.1 coordinate 12,485, forward strand.
TGAGAGAGTGAGAGAGTGAGAGAGTGAGAGAGTAAGAGAGTAAGAGAGTAAGAGAGTGAGAGAGTGAGAGAGTGAGAGAGTGAGAGAGTGAGAGAGTGAGAGAGTGAGAGAGTGAAAAAGTGAGAGAGTGAGAGAGTGAGAGAGTGCGAGAGTGAGAGAGTGAGAGAGTGAGAGAGTGAGAGAGTAAAAGAGTGAGAGAGTGAGAGAGTGAGAGAGTGAGAGAGTGAGAGAGTGAGAGAGTGAGAGAGTGAGAGAGTAAGAGAGTAAAAGAGTGAGAGAATGAGAGAGTGAGAGAGTGAGAGAGTGAGAGAGTGAGAGAGTGAGAGAGTGAGAGAGCGAGAGAGTGAGAGAGTGAGAGAGTGAGAGAGTGAGAGAGTGAGAGAGTGAGAGAGTGAGAGAGTGAGAGAGTGAGAGAGTGAGAGATTGAGAGAGTGAGAGAGTGAGAGAGTGAGAGAGTGAGAGAGTGAGAAAGTGAGAGAGTGAGAGAGTGAGAGAGTGAGAGAGTGAGAGAGTGAGAGAGTGGAGAGAGTGAGAGAGTGAGAGAGTGAGAGAGTGAGAGAGTGAGAGAGTGAGAGAGTGAGAGAGTGAGAGAGTGAGAGAGTGAGAGAGTGAGAGAGTGAGAGAGTGAGAGAGTGAGAGAGTGAGAGAGTGAGAGAGTGAGAGAGTGAGAGAGTGAGAGAGTGAGAGAGTAAGAGAGTGAGAGAGTGAGAGAGTGAGAGAGTGATAGAGTGAGAGAGTGACAGAGTGAGAGAGTGAGAGAGTGAGAGAGTGAGAGAGTAAGAGAGTGAGAGAGTGAGAGAGTGAGAGAGTGAGAGAGTGAGAGAGTGAGAGAGTGAGAGAGTGAGAGAGTGAGAGAGTGAGAGAGTGAGAGAGTGAGAGAGTGAGAGGTTGAGAGAGTGAGAGAGTGAGAGAGTAAGAGAGTGAGAGAGTAAGAGAGTAAGAGAGTGAGAGAGTGAGAGAGTGAGAGAGTGAGAGAGTGAGAGAGTGAGAGAGTGAGAGAGTGAGAGAGTGAGAGAGTGAGAGAGTGAGAGAGTGAGAGAGTGAGAGAGTGAGAGAGTGAGAGAGTGAGAGAGTGAGAGAGTGAGAGAGTGAGAGAGTGAGAGAGTGAGAGAGTGAGAGAGTGAGAGAGTGAGAGAGTGAGAGAGTGAGAGAGTGAGAGAGTGAGAGAGTGAGAGAGTGAGAGAGTGAGAGTGAGAGAGCGAGAGAGTGAGAGAGTGAGAAAGTGAAAGAGTGAGAGAGTATAAAGTGAGAGAGTGAGAGAGTGAGAGAGTGAGAGAGTGAAAGAGTAAGAGAAAGAGAAAGCGAGAAAGTAAAAGAGTAAGAGCGTAAGAGAGTGAGAGAGTAAGAGAGTGAGAGAGTGAGAGAGTGAGAGAGTGAGAGAGTAAAAGAGTGAGAGAGTGAGAGAGTGAGAAAGTGAGAGAGTGAGAGAGTGAGGTATCGAGCGAGTGAGAGAGTGAGAGAGTAAGAGAGTGAAAGAGTGAGAGAGTGAGAGAGTAAGAGAGTGAGATAGTGAGAGAGTGAGAGAGTGAGAGAGGGAGAGAGTAAGAAAGTGAGAGAGTGAAAGAATGAGAGAGTAAGAGAGTGAGAGAGTGAAAGAGTGAAAGAGTAAGAGAGTAATAGAGTGAGAGAGTGGGAGAGTGAGAAAGTGAGAGAGTGAGAGAGTGAGAGAGTGAGAGAGTGAGAAAGTAAGAGAGTGAGAGAGTGAGAGAGTGAGAGAGTGAGAGAGTGAGAGAGTGAGAGAGTGAGAGAGTGAGAGAGTGAAAGAGTGAGCGAGTGAGAGAGTGAGAGAGTGAGAGAGTGAGAGAGTGAGAGAGTGAGAGAGTGAGAGAGTGAGAGAGTGAGAGAGTGAGAGAGTGAGAGAGTGAGAGAGTGAGAGAGTGAGAGAGTGAGAGAGTGAGAGAGTGAGAGAGTGAGAGAGTGAGAGAGTGAGAGAGTGAGAGAGTGAGAGAGTGAGAGAGTAAGAAAGAGAGAGAGGAAGAGAGTGAGAGAGTGAGCGGGTCAGAATGTGAGAGATTGAGAGAGTAAGAGGGTGAGAGAGTGAGAGAGTGAGGTATCAAGCGAGTGAGAGAGTGAGAGAGTGCGAGAGTAAGAGAGTGAAAGAGTGAGAGAGTGAGAGAGTGAGAGAGTAAGAGAGTGAGATAGTGAGAGAGTGAAAGAGTGAGAGAGGGAGAGAGTGAGAAAGTGAGAGAGTGAAAGAATGAGAGAGTGAGAGAGTGAGAGAGTGAGAGAGTGAAAGAGTGAAAGAGTAAGAGAGTAATAGAGTGAGAGAGTGGGAGAGTGAGAGAGTGAGAGAGTGAGAGAGTGAGAGAGTGAGAGAGTGAGAGAGTGAGAGAGTGAGAGAGTGAGAGAGTGAGAGAGTGAGAGAGTGAGAGAGTGAGAGAGTGAGAGAGTGAGAGAGTGAGAGAGTGAGAGAGTGAGAGAGTGAGAGAGTGAGAGAGTGAGAGAGAGTGAGAGAGTGAGAGAGTGAGAGAGTGAGAGAGTGAGAGAGTGAGAGAGTGAGAGAGTGAGAGAGTGAGAGAGTGAGAGAGTGAGAGAGTGAGAGAGTGAGAGAGTGAGTGAGTGAGAGAGTGAGAGAGTGAGAGAGTGAGAGAGTGAGAGAGTGAGAGAGTGAGAGAGTGAGAGAGTGAGAGAGTGAGAGAGTGAGAGAGTGAGAGAGTGAGAGAGTGAGAGAGTGAGAGAGTGAGAGAGTGAGAGAGTGAGAGAGTGAGAGAGTGAGAGAGTGAGAGAGTGAGAGAGTGAGAGAGTGAGAGAGTGAGAGAGTGAGAGAGTGAGAGAGTGAGAGAGTGAGAGAGTGAGAGAGTGAGAGAGTGAGAGAGTGAGAGAGTGAGAGAGTGAGAGAGTAAGAGAGTGAAAGAGTGAGAGAGTGAGAGAGTGAGAGAGTGAGAGAGTGAGAGAGTGAGAGAGTGAGAGAGTGAGAGAGTGAGAGAGTGAGAGAGTGAGAGAGTGAGAGAGTGAGAGAGTGAGAGAGTGAGAGAGTGAGAGAGTGAGAGAGAGAGAGAGTGAGAGAGTGAGAGAGTGAGAGAGTGAGAGAGTGAGAGAGTAAGAAAGAGAGAGAGTAAGAGAGTGAGAGAGTGAGCGGGTCAGAGTGTGAGAGAGTGAGAGAGTAAGAGGGTGAGAGAGTGAGAGAGTAAGAGAGTGAGAGAGTAAGAGGGTGAGAAAGTGAGAGAGTGAGAGAGTGAGGAAGTGAGAGAGTGTGAGAGCGAGAGAATGACAGAGTGAGACAATGAGAGAGTGAGAGAGGAGAGAGTGAGAAAGTGAGAGAGTGAGAGAGTGAGAGAGTAAGAGAGTAAGAGAGTGAGAGAGTGAGAGAGTGAGAGAGTGAGAGAGTGAGGGAGTGAGAGAGTTAAAGAGTGAGAAAGTGAGAGATTGAGGGAGTGAGAGAGTAAGCAAGTGAAAGAGTGAGTGAGTGAGAGAGTGAGAGAGGAAAAGAGTGAGAGAGTGAGATAGTAAGAGAGTGAGAGAGTAAGAAAGTGAGAGAGTGAGAGAGTGAAAGAGTAAGAGAGTGAGAGAGTAAGAGAGTGAGAGAGTGAGAGAGTGAGAGAGTGAGAGAGTGAGAGAGTGAGAGAGTGAGAGAGTGAGAGAGTGAGAGAGTGAGAGAGTGAGAGAGTGAGAGAGTGAGAGAGTGAGAGAGTGAGAGAGTGAGAGAGTGAGAGAGTGAGAGAGTGAGAGAGTGAGAGAGTAAGAGAGTGAGAGAGTGAGAGAGTGAGAGAGTGAGAGAGTGAGAGAGTGAGAGAGTGAGAGAGTGAGAGAGTGAGAGAGTGAGAGAGTGAGAGAGTGAGAGAGTGAGAGAGTGAGAGAGTGAGAGAGTGAGAGAGTGCGAGAGTGAGAGAGTGAGAGAATGAGGAAGTGAGAGAGTGAGAGAGTGAGAGAGTGAGAGAGTGAGAGAGTGAGAGAGTGAGAGAGTGAGAGAGTGAGAGAGTGAGAGAGTGAGAGAGTGAGAGAGTGAGAGAGTGAGAGAGTGAGAGATTGAGAGAGTGAGAGAGTGAGAGAGTGAGAGAGTGAGAGAGTAAGAGAGTAAGAGAGTGAGAGAGTGAGAGAGTGAGAGAGTGAGAGAGTGAGAGAGTGAGAGAGTGAGAGAGTGAGAGAGTGAGAGAGTGAGAGAGTGAGAGAGTGAAAGAGTGAGAGAGTGAGAGAGTGAGATAGTGAGAGAGTGAGAGAGTGAGAGAGTGAGAGATTGAGAGAGTGAGAGAGTAAGAGAGTAAGAGAGTGAGAGAGTGAGAGAGTTAGAGAGTGAGAGAGTGAGAGAGTAGGAGAGTGAGAAAGTGAGAGAGTGAGAGAGTGAGAGAGTGAGAGAGTGAGAGTGTGAGAGAGTGAGAGAGTGAGAGAGTGAAAAGTGAAAAGTGAGAGAGTGAGAGAGTGAGAGAGTAAGAGAGTGAGAGAGTGAGAGAGTGAGAGAGTGAGAGAGTGAGAGTGAGAGAGTGAGAGAGTGAGAGAGTGAGAGAGTGAGAGAGTGAGAGAGTGAGAGAGTGAGAGAGTGAGAGAGTGAGAGAGTGAGAGAGTGAGAGAGTGAGAGAGTGAGAGAGTGAGAGAGTGAGAGAGTGAGAGAGTGAGAGAGTGAGGAGAGTGAGAGAGTGAGAGAGTAAGAGAGTGAGAGAGTGAGAGAGTGAGAGAGTGAGAGAGTGAGAGAGTGAGAGAGTGAGAGAGTGAGAGAGTGAGAGAGTGAGAGGTGAGAGAGTGAGAGAGTGAGAGAGTGAGAGAGTGAGAGGTGAGAGAGTGAGAGAGTGAGAGAGTGAGAGAGTGAGAGAGTGAGAGAGTGAGAGAGTGAGAGAGTAAGAAAGAGAGAGAGTAAGAAAGAGAGAGAGTAAGAGAGTGAGAGAGTGAGCGGGTCAGAGTGTAAGAGAGTGAGAGAGTAAGAGGGTGAGAGGGTGAGAGAGTGAGAGAGTGAGGTATCGAGCGAGTGAGAGAGTGCGAGAGTAAGAGAGTGAAAGAGTGAGAGAGTGAGAGAGTGAGAGAGTAAGAGAGTGAGATAGTGAGAGAGTGAGAGAGTGAGAGAGGGAGAGAGTAAGAAAGTGAGAGAGTGAAAGAATGAGAGAGTGAGAGAGTGAGAGAGTGAAAGAGTGAAAGAGTAAGAGAGTGAGAGAGTGAGAGAGTGAGAGAGTGAGAGAGTGAGAGAGTGAGAGAGTGAGAGAGTGAGAGAGTGAGAGAGTGAGAGAGTGAGAGAGTGAGAGAGTGAGAGAGTGAGAGAGTGAGAGAGTGAGAG
>CAXAQZ010000063.1:0-89673 GCA_963971145.1 Sussaba pulchella
GGGCGCGTGCCTTAATCGTAAAAACTCTCCGATTTTTAGTACGGTTTCCGCTCATATCCCCAGCGACGAGAAACGGTTTGGGGCGGATCGGGTTGCTTGCAGTCACAAGCGCATTGTGATGGAAAGATAGTTCGGCTTTTTCACGCCGTAAGAAAGGTTTTCCTAACAAACCGTTGCTGTCCGTCGCGAACGTTTCGACGACATGAAAAACATGGGGCTTATTTTCTATAGTTAAAATTACCGTCCCTAAGGAACACGATTTTTCGTTCGAGGGACCGGTATATTCCCTACGCTTTGCCGGATCGTAAATCACGCCTTTTCGGAGAGCGTGTTTTTTTATAAAATTTAATCCGGAACCGGAATCGCAAAAGAAATTATCGATACCTTGAGCGAGTTCGGGTGCCGATAATCTAATCACCGGTGATTCGACGCCTTCCTCGGAATCAGATGATGTATAGGGCGTCGAGCTAATTCGTACGGGGACTCGAGATTTTACCCCCTCTCCGCACGAAATGTAACGCTTGGCTTTCGGTCTGTACTGCTCGTGGGCGTGCTGTGGCTCGTCGTCTCCGTGCGACGAGCCGTTCGCGAGTTTAAATGCTCTGGAGTCGACGCGCGGGGTGGAGAGGGATGGGGCGACGGCCCCCTCGGGGTCTCCGTCGCTCTGGCCCCAGCTGACCACGGGCAGCAAGTACACCCTGTTTGTTTAAAACAGCAATATCGTAGCCCGCAGGTTCCCGGTCGAGTTCCACTGCGGGGTTTCCATTTGTTCCATGGGCAGCACGGGCAACCCGTGCCGCGCATGCAACAATATCTTTTGTCGCACCCAGTATCCTCGTTCTCCGTTCTACCCGCTGGTTGACCGAAGTCAATCTTCGGTGTATGTCGTGGCTGTACTTGATCGACGGGTGTGACAGATCGCGACATGGGCGAATTATCTCTTGTCATTACGCGACGGGGGTATTCGGTTACGGCGTCCCGACCCACGTTGCCCCGGTCATGGCTTCTCGCGAGAAGCGTCATGACCTCGGGTTTTGACTGACGCGAGTCCTCCCTATCTACCCCCCTCGAGAGGCGGGGTTCCATACTCTCCGCAACGTCGAGGGCATCGTCCAGCGTCTCGGGTTTTGATGACGCCACGAGCGCATTCAACGTGCCCGTCAATCCCCATAGGAATGTTTCTACGGCGGCGTTGTTGAGGGCTGCGTCATTAGGTTCCCCTCTAAACTCGGTTTTGAACGCGGCCTTCATTACGCTAATATGCGCACAGATCCGTTGAGAGAAAGCCCGCAAGGTCTCGTCCTTGCGCCTTTCCAACTTTGCGAGCTGATTCGAAAGTTCCCAATACGATCTGCGGCGCCCTAATCCCTTTTTTAATCGATCTATCAACTCGTTAACGGTTGAGACAGTCACGCCTTCCACGCAGCCGCGCGCCGCCCCACGCAACTTGTTTAGGACCCCGCAAACTAATTCGGTTTCCGACTCGGGCGTGGCCAGCGCACTGACATTCCGGAGAATTTGTAAGTAATCGCGCAACGCGAGATTTGATCCGTCGAAATCGGGAATCGAGTTCAGGCGGGTACTAATGCTAAGATTTGTCATTGCTTGCGATATCAAAGAGACATCGCTGCTCAAGGCCGACACGTTGGCGGCCAAATTTTCCACCTTGCTCTCCATGATGATGGAATAATTTGCAATTTATAATTTTGGTATTTTCTTTCTCAAAAGAAGGAAAAACAAATTTTTCTTTTCAAACTATTTTTAATTAATATCTTCAAAATCGCTTTGTTTTGTGATTACTCCAATACCCGGATGGGGTAGGGTTTCCACCACGTGAAAGCTGATTAAAAGATCGTCCACCGTTAATTCGACGTACCCTACTGGATGGAGGGGAGGGCCAATGGCTTGATGTAATACGACGCTGACGTTACTCGGATAAGGAACTATCTCGACGCTATTATCGAGCGCGTCTAGTAAAATTAAATCAAACGGCTCTGCTACGTCGATGAGGAAAAGCCCGTGACCACCGATTAGCCCTGTGGAAAGCAGATCGACAAGGATAGGCCCCGAAGCCTGCGGCTCAACTTCCTCGTTTTGCACCATGAAAACAATTTCTAAATCAAATTCGCCAATCACGGAAGGAAACCCGACAATTATTAAACACCACTGATTAAAAACTTTGTTAGTGAGTTTAGGGTTGGTGGGGAACGCGTTTCCCGGACAAGCAAAATATTATTTTTCCCTAAAGCTCCAATCGGTTAACAATTTTTAATCCGCGGTTAATAACTAGCCAACACGTTGTTATATACGTTAAACCTTCGCAAAGATTTCTAAAATTAACACGCGATTGTTACGCAGTTAGTAAAATTAGAGATAACGAAATTTCTTTATTTTAGTAAAATTTGATTAATTTCGCAAATATATTTTTTTTTAGTAATAAAGATCGTTAGTCTGGCTCACGTCGGTCTCTCAGTCGGCGTGGTAAATAGCAGTAATGGTATCCCACCGCTGCCACCAAAACTTGTTACGTACCACCGAGTGTGGTACGTGGGTGTAGCGGTGTTGTTTATAGTATTGCGCTGCCACCAGCTGCGCAGAAGGCGCAGCAAAAACAAGGAGAAAGTAAATCAAAAGGAGGGTAGTGTGAAAAAGGGTAAAAGGAGGGAGTAGGGCTGCCACGTCCCGTACGGGCCCGCACCGCCCGACTGGGAGATGAAATAAGCCAGAACAACGAAATTAAATTGATAGTCAAAAGTAAGTTAGCATTTATTGAAGAGCAGATTATTGAAAATGGGTTTTGCTTGTCGCAGGGAGTACCGCACACGCGCGCGTGTACGGACGGTACTCCGTGAAAAACTTATTAGCCCGCAGGCGTCTACTACTCACATAAGGTGCCGTCGGAACCTCGCTCGCAGGCAGACGGTTGCCGACGGATCGCGCTTGGACTCCGGAACGGAGGCGGCTCGCAGGCCGCGTTCGGTGAAATCTCGCACTCGATCTTACAACTACACTTAATGTCACTAATTAATGTCACTGAGTTTATTTGCAATATTTATATCAAATATTACAAGTTGAGGGGAATCGGAAAAGGGGTTATTGTCACTGTTTTTATTAGGGTTAAAAGAATTCTCTGTTTTATTGAAGTTAACAGGTTTCACTGTTTTATTAAAGTTGAACGAATTCACTGTTTCTATTAAATTCGAAGGAATTCACTGTTCTTATTAAAGGAAGCCCCGGCTCGTGTTACTCTCACGACCGGTTATTTTTGTGACGCGTTGCACTCTCGCGCACTTAAGGTTTTCGCCGTATCTCCACGTTACTCCCGTGGAATACTGGCGACGGACGACACGAATCCGTGATTTCGGGATTTCGCGAGGTTCGGAGACTTTCTACGTACTTTATTTTTTTTTCCACCCCGTTACTCCCGTGGAGGATTTTATTACAACCTCACGGATACGCGTTACTCCCGCGACCGTGCTGGTTGGAAACGTTTTTCAGAATGTTTTTGATTTTTGCGACGACTCGCCCTCGTCGGTCACTCGTGATCGAGGAGGGGCGGATCGTACGATTAATTTTTTTCCACGGTTCGGCATTGTATTTCGCCAATTCGACGGCACCAAGGTGACCGCTAAAAAAGCATTTTCAGCGGGAACACACGTGCCGTCGCGAAGCGCGATTCCGATCGTTTTTCCGCCGTCGTTGCATCCGGTCGTGCATTCCGCGGAACGTTTGCCCGGATACAACAATGATAATGATAATGATAATGATAATGATAATGATAATGATAATGATAATGATAATGATAATGATAATGATAATGATAATGATAATGATAATGATAATGATAATGATAATGATAATGATAATGATAATGATAATGATAATGATAATGATAATGATAATGATAATGATAATGATAATGATAATGATAATGATAATGATAATGATAATGATAATGATAATGATAATGATAATGATAATGATAATGATAATGATAATGATAATGATAATGATAATGATAATGATAATGATAATGATAATGATAATGATAATGATAATGATAATGATAATGATAATGATAATGATAATGATAATGATAATGATAATGATAATGATAATGATAATGATAATGATAATGATAATGATAATGATAATGATAATGATAATGATAATGATAATGATAATGATAATGATAATGATAATGATAATGATAATGATAATGATAATGATAATGATAATGATAATGATAATGATAATGATAATGATAATGATAATGATAATGATAATGATAATGATAATGATAATGATAATGATAATGATAATGATAATGATAATGATAATGATAATGATAATGATAATGATAATGATAATGATAATGATAATGATAATGATAATGATAATGATAATGATAATGATAATGATAATGATAATGATAATGATAATGATAATGATAATGATAATGATAATGATAATGATAATGATAATGATAATGATAATGATAATGATAATGATAATGATAATGATAATGATAATGATAATGATAATGATAATGATAATGATAATGATAATGATAATGATAATGATAATGATAATGATAATGATAATGATAATGATAATGATAATGATAATGATAATGATAATGATAATGATAATGATAATGATAATGATAATGATAATGATAATGATAATGATAATGATAATGATAATGATAATGATAATGATAATGATAATGATAATGATAATGATAATGATAATGATAATGATAATGATAATGATAATGATAATGATAATGATAATGATAATGATAATGATAATGATAATGATAATGATAATGATAATGATAATGATAATGATAATGATAATGATAATGATAATGATAATGATAATGATAATGATAATGATAATGATAATGATAATGATAATGATAATGATAATGATAATGATAATGATAATGATAATGATAATGATAATGATAATGATAATGATAATGATAATGATAATGATAATGATAATGATAATGATAATGATAATGATAATGATAATGATAATGATAATGATAATGATAATGATAATGATAATGATAATGATAATGATAATGATAATGATAATGATAATGATAATGATAATGATAATGATAATGATAATGATAATGATAATGATAATGATAATGATAATGATAATGATAATGATAATGATAATGATAATGATAATGATAATGATAATGATAATGATAATGATAATGATAATGATAATGATAATGATAATGATAATGATAATGATAATGATAATGATAATGATAATGATAATGATAATGATAATGATAATGATAATGATAATGATAATGATAATGATAATGATAATGATAATGATAATGATAATGATAATGATAATGATAATGATAATGATAATGATAATGATAATGATAATGATAATGATAATGATAATGATAATGATAATGATAATGATAATGATAATGATAATGATAATGATAATGATAATGATAATGATAATGATAATGATAATGATAATGATAATGATAATGATAATGATAATGATAATGATAATGATAATGATAATGATAATGATAATGATAATGATAATGATAATGATAATGATAATGATAATGATAATGATAATGATAATGATAATGATAATGATAATGATAATGATAATGATAATGATAATGATAATGATAATGATAATGATAATGATAATGATAATGATAATGATAATGATAATGATAATGATAATGATAATGATAATGATAATGATAATGATAATGATAATGATAATGATAATGATAATGATAATGATAATGATAATGATAATGATAATGATAATGATAATGATAATGATAATGATAATGATAATGATAATGATAATGATAATGATAATGATAATGATAATGATAATGATAATGATAATGATAATGATAATGATAATGATAATGATAATGATAATGATAATGATAATGATAATGATAATGATAATGATAATGATAATGATAATGATAATGATAATGATAATGATAATGATAATGATAATGATAATGATAATGATAATGATAATGATAATGATAATGATAATGATAATGATAATGATAATGATAATGATAATGATAATGATAATGATAATGATAATGATAATGATAATGATAATGATAATGATAATGATAATGATAATGATAATGATAATGATAATGATAATGATAATGATAATGATAATGATAATGATAATGATAATGATAATGATAATGATAATGATAATGATAATGATAATGATAATGATAATGATAATGATAATGATAATGATAATGATAATGATAATGATAATGATAATGATAATGATAATGATAATGATAATGATAATGATAATGATAATGATAATGATAATGATAATGATAATGATAATGATAATGATAATGATAATGATAATGATAATGATAATGATAATGATAATGATAATGATAATGATAATGATAATGATAATGATAATGATAATGATAATGATAATGATAATGATAATGATAATGATAATGATAATGATAATGATAATGATAATGATAATGATAATGATAATGATAATGATAATGATAATGATAATGATAATGATAATGATAATGATAATGATAATGATAATGATAATGATAATGATAATGATAATGATAATGATAATGATAATGATAATGATAATGATAATGATAATGATAATGATAATGATAATGATAATGATAATGATAATGATAATGATAATGATAATGATAATGATAATGATAATGATAATGATAATGATAATGATAATGATAATGATAATGATAATGATAATGATAATGATAATGATAATGATAATGATAATGATAATGATAATGATAATGATAATGATAATGATAATGATAATGATAATGATAATGATAATGATAATGATAATGATAATGATAATGATAATGATAATGATAATGATAATGATAATGATAATGATAATGATAATGATAATGATAATGATAATGATAATGATAATGATAATGATAATGATAATGATAATGATAATGATAATGATAATGATAATGATAATGATAATGATAATGATAATGATAATGATAATGATAATGATAATGATAATGATAATGATAATGATAATGATAATGATAATGATAATGATAATGATAATGATAATGATAATGATAATGATAATGATAATGATAATGATAATGATAATGATAATGATAATGATAATGATAATGATAATGATAATGATAATGATAATGATAATGATAATGATAATGATAATGATAATGATAATGATAATGATAATGATAATGATAATGATAATGATAATGATAATGATAATGATAATGATAATGATAATGATAATGATAATGATAATGATAATGATAATGATAATGATAATGATAATGATAATGATAATGATAATGATAATGATAATGATAATGATAATGATAATGATAATGATAATGATAATGATAATGATAATGATAATGATAATGATAATGATAATGATAATGATAATGATAATGATAATGATAATGATAATGATAATGATAATGATAATGATAATGATAATGATAATGATAATGATAATGATAATGATAATGATAATGATAATGATAATGATAATGATAATGATAATGATAATGATAATGATAATGATAATGATAATGATAATGATAATGATAATGATAATGATAATGATAATGATAATGATAATGATAATGATAATGATAATGATAATGATAATGATAATGATAATGATAATGATAATGATAATGATAATGATAATGATAATGATAATGATAATGATAATGATAATGATAATGATAATGATAATGATAATGATAATGATAATGATAATGATAATGATAATGATAATGATAATGATAATGATAATGATAATGATAATGATAATGATAATGATAATGATAATGATAATGATAATGATAATGATAATGATAATGATAATGATAATGATAATGATAATGATAATGATAATGATAATGATAATGATAATGATAATGATAATGATAATGATAATGATAATGATAATGATAATGATAATGATAATGATAATGATAATGATAATGATAATGATAATGATAATGATAATGATAATGATAATGATAATGATAATGATAATGATAATGATAATGATAATGATAATGATAATGATAATGATAATGATAATGATAATGATAATGATAATGATAATGATAATGATAATGATAATGATAATGATAATGATAATGATAATGATAATGATAATGATAATGATAATGATAATGATAATGATAATGATAATGATAATGATAATGATAATGATAATGATAATGATAATGATAATGATAATGATAATGATAATGATAATGATAATGATAATGATAATGATAATGATAATGATAATGATAATGATAATGATAATGATAATGATAATGATAATGATAATGATAATGATAATGATAATGATAATGATAATGATAATGATAATGATAATGATAATGATAATGATAATGATAATGATAATGATAATGATAATGATAATGATAATGATAATGATAATGATAATGATAATGATAATGATAATGATAATGATAATGATAATGATAATGATAATGATAATGATAATGATAATGATAATGATAATGATAATGATAATGATAATGATAATGATAATGATAATGATAATGATAATGATAATGATAATGATAATGATAATGATAATGATAATGATAATGATAATGATAATGATAATGATAATGATAATGATAATGATAATGATAATGATAATGATAATGATAATGATAATGATAATGATAATGATAATGATAATGATAATGATAATGATAATGATAATGATAATGATAATGATAATGATAATGATAATGATAATGATAATGATAATGATAATGATAATGATAATGATAATGATAATGATAATGATAATGATAATGATAATGATAATGATAATGATAATGATAATGATAATGATAATGATAATGATAATGATAATGATAATGATAATGATAATGATAATGATAATGATAATGATAATGATAATGATATTGATAATGATAATGATAATGATAATGATAATGATAATGATAATGATAATGATAATGATAATGATAATGATAATGATAATGATAATGATAATGATAATGATAATGATAATGATAATGATAATGATAATGATAATGATAATGATAATGATAATGATAATGATAATGATAATGATAATGATAATGATAATGATAATGATAATGATAATATAATGATAATGATAATGATAATGATAATGATAATGATAATGATAATGATAATGATAATGATAATGATAATGATAATGATAATGATAATGATAATGATAATGATAATGATAATGATAATGATAATGATAATGATAATGATAATGATAATGATAATGATAATGATAATGATAATGATAATGATAATGATAATGATAATGATAATGATAATGATAATGATAATGATAATGATAATGATAATGATAATGATAATGATAATGATAATGATAATGATAATGATAATGATAATGATAATGATAATGATAATGATAATGATAATGATAATGATAATGATAATGATAATGATAATGATAATGATAATGATAATGATAATGATAATGATAATGATAATGATAATGATAATGATAATGATAATGATAATGATAATGATAATGATAATGATAATGATAATGATAATGATAATGATAATGATAATGATAATGATAATGATAATGATAATGATAATGATAATGATAATGATAATGATAATGATAATGATAATGATAATGATAATGATAATGATAATGATAATGATAATGATAATGATAATGATAATGATAATGATAATGATAATGATAATGATAATGATAATGATAATGATAATGATAATGATAATGATAATGATAATGATAATGATAATGATAATGATAATGATAATGATAATGATAATGATAATGATAATGATAATGATAATGATAATGATAATGATAATGATAATGATAATGATAATGATAATGATAATGATAATGATAATGATAATGATAATGATAATGATAATGATAATGATAATGATAATGATAATGATAATGATAATGATAATGATAATGATAATGATAATGATAATGATAATGATAATGATAATGATAATGATAATGATAATGATAATGATAATGATAATGATAATGATAATGATAATGATAATGATAATGATAATGATAATGATAATGATAATGATAATGATAATGATAATGATAATGATAATGATAATGATAATGATAATGATAATGATAATGATAATGATAATGATAATGATAATGATAATGATAATGATAATGATAATGATAATGATAATGATAATGATAATGATAATGATAATGATAATGATAATGATAATGATAATGATAATGATAATGATAATGATAATGATAATGATAATGATAATGATAATGATAATGATAATGATAATGATAATGATAATGATAATGATAATGATAATGATAATGATAATGATAATGATAATGATAATGATAATGATAATGATAATGATAATGATAATGATAATGATAATGATAATGATAATGATAATGATAATGATAATGATAATGATAATGATAATGATAATGATAATGATAATGATAATGATAATGATAATGATAATGATAATGATAATGATAATGATAATGATAATGATAATGATAATGATAATGATAATGATAATGATAATGATAATGATAATGATAATGATAATGATAATGATAATGATAATGATAATGATAATGATAATGATAATGATAATGATAATGATAATGATAATGATAATGATAATGATAATGATAATGATAATGATAATGATAATGATAATGATAATGATAATGATAATGATAATGATAATGATAATGATAATGATAATGATAATGATAATGATAATGATAATGATAATGATAATGATAATGATAATGATAATGATAATGATAATGATAATGATAATGATAATGATAATGATAATGATAATGATAATGATAATGATAATGATAATGATAATGATAATGATAATGATAATGATAATGATAATGATAATGATAATGATAATGATAATGATAATGATAATGATAATGATAATGATAATGATAATGATAATGATAATGATAATGATAATGATAATGATAATGATAATGATAATGATAATGATAATGATAATGATAATGATAATGATAATGATAATGATAATGATAATGATAATGATAATGATAATGATAATGATAATGATAATGATAATGATAATGATAATGATAATGATAATGATAATGATAATGATAATGATAATGATAATGATAATGATAATGATAATGATAATGATAATGATAATGATAATGATAATGATAATGATAATGATAATGATAATGATAATGATAATGATAATGATAATGATAATGATAATGATAATGATAATGATAATGATAATGATAATGATAATGATAATGATAATGATAATGATAATGATAATGATAATGATAATGATAATGATAATGATAATGATAATGATAATGATAATGATAATGATAATGATAATGATAATGATAATGATAATGATAATGATAATGATAATGATAATGATAATGATAATGATAATGATAATGATAATGATAATGATAATGATAATGATAATGATAATGATAATGATAATGATAATGATAATGATAATGATAATGATAATGATAATGATAATGATAATGATAATGATAATGATAATGATAATGATAATGATAATGATAATGATAATGATAATGATAATGATAATGATAATGATAATGATAATGATAATGATAATGATAATGATAATGATAATGATAATGATAATGATAATGATAATGATAATGATAATGATAATGATAATGATAATGATAATGATAATGATAATGATAATGATAATGATAATGATAATGATAATGATAATGATAATGATAATGATAATGATAATGATAATGATAATGATAATGATAATGATAATGATAATGATAATGATAATGATAATGATAATGATAATGATAATGATAATGATAATGATAATGATAATGATAATGATAATGATAATGATAATGATAATGATAATGATAATGATAATGATAATGATAATGATAATGATAATGATAATGATAATGATAATGATAATGATAATGATAATGATAATGATAATGATAATGATAATGATAATGATAATGATAATGATAATGATAATGATAATGATAATGATAATGATAATGATAATGATAATGATAATGATAATGATAATGATAATGATAATGATAATGATAATGATAATGATAATGATAATGATAATGATAATGATAATGATAATGATAATGATAATGATAATGATAATGATAATGATAATGATAATGATAATGATAATGATAATGATAATGATAATGATAATGATAATGATAATGATAATGATAATGATAATGATAATGATAATGATAATGATAATGATAATGATAATGATAATGATAATGATAATGATAATGATAATGATAATGATAATGATAATGTAATGATAATGATAATGATAATGATAATGATAATGATAATGATAATGATAATGATAATGATAATGATAATGATAATGATAATGATAATGATAATGATAATGATAATGATAATGATAATGATAATGATAATGATAATGATAATGATAATGATAATGATAATGATAATGATAATGATAATGATAATGATAATGATAATGATAATGATAATGATAATGATAATGATAATGATAATGATAATGATAATGATAATGATAATGATAATGATAATGATAATGATAATGATAATGATAATGATAATGATAATGATAATGATAATGATAATGATAATGATAATGATAATGATAATGATAATGATAATGATAATGATAATGATAATGATAATGATAATGATAATGATAATGATAATGATAATGATAATGATAATGATAATGATAATGATAATGATAATGATAATGATAATGATAATGATAATGATAATGATAATGATAATGATAATGATAATGATAATGATAATGATAATGATAATGATAATGATAATGATAATGATAATGATAATGATAATGATAATGATAATGATAATGATAATGATAATGATAATGATAATGATAATGATAATGATAATGATAATGATAATGATAATGATAATGATAATGATAATGATAATGATAATGATAATGATAATGATAATGATAATGATAATGATAATGATAATGATAATGATAATGATAATGATAATGATAATGATAATGATAATGATAATGATAATGATAATGATAATGATAATGATAATGATAATGATAATGATAATGATAATGATAATGATAATGATAATGATAATGATAATGATAATGATAATGATAATGATAATGATAATGATAATGATAATGATAATGATAATGATAATGATAATGATAATGATAATGATAATGATAATGATAATGATAATGATAATGATAATGATAATGATAATGATAATGATAATGATAATGATAATGATAATGATAATGATAATGATAATGATAATGATAATGATAATGATAATGATAATGATAATGATAATGATAATGATAATGATAATGATAATGATAATGATAATGATAATGATAATGATAATGATAATGATAATGATAATGATAATGATAATGATAATGATAATGATAATGATAATGATAATGATAATGATAATGATAATGATAATGATAATGATAATGATAATGATAATGATAATGATAATGATAATGATAATGATAATGATAATGATAATGATAATGATAATGATAATGATAATGATAATGATAATGATAATGATAATGATAATGATAATGATAATGATAATGATAATGATAATGATAATGATAATGATAATGATAATGATAATGATAATGATAATGATAATGATAATGATAATGATAATGATAATGATAATGATAATGATAATGATAATGATAATGATAATGATAATGATAATGATAATGATAATGATAATGATAATGATAATGATAATGATAATGATAATGATAATGATAATGATAATGATAATGATAATGATAATGATAATGATAATGATAATGATAATGATAATGATAATGATAATGATAATGATAATGATAATGATAATGATAATGATAATGATAATGATAATGATAATGATAATGATAATGATAATGATAATGATAATGATAATGATAATGATAATGATAATGATAATGATAATGATAATGATAATGATAATGATAATGATAATGATAATGATAATGATAATGATAATGATAATGATAATGATAATGATAATGATAATGATAATGATAATGATAATGATAATGATAATGATAATGATAATGATAATGATAATGATAATGATAATGATAATGATAATGATAATGATAATGATAATGATAATGATAATGATAATGATAATGATAATGATAATGATAATGATAATGATAATGATAATGATAATGATAATGATAATGATAATGATAATGATAATGATAATGATAATGATAATGATAATGATAATGATAATGATAATGATAATGATAATGATAATGATAATGATAATGATAATGATAATGATAATGATAATGATAATGATAATGATAATGATAATGATAATGATAATGATAATGATAATGATAATGATAATGATAATGATAATGATAATGATAATGATAATGATAATGATAATGATAATGATAATGATAATGATAATGATAATGATAATGATAATGATAATGATAATGATAATGATAATGATAATGATAATGATAATGATAATGATAATGATAATGATAATGATAATGATAATGATAATGATAATGATAATGATAATGATAATGATAATGATAATGATAATGATAATGATAATGATAATGATAATGATAATGATAATGATAATGATAATGATAATGATAATGATAATGATAATGATAATGATAATGATAATGATAATGATAATGATAATGATAATGATAATGATAATGATAATGATAATGATAATGATAATGATAATGATAATGATAATGATAATGATAATGATAATGATAATGATAATGATAATGATAATGATAATGATAATGATAATGATAATGATAATGATAATGATAATGATAATGATAATGATAATGATAATGATAATGATAATGATAATGATAATGATAATGATAATGATAATGATAATGATAATGATAATGATAATGATAATGATAATGATAATGATAATGATAATGATAATGATAATGATAATGATAATGATAATGATAATGATAATGATAATGATAATGATAATGATAATGATAATGATAATGATAATGATAATGATAATGATAATGATAATGATAATGATAATGATAATGATAATGATAATGATAATGATAATGATAATGATAATGATAATGATAATGATAATGATAATGATAATGATAATGATAATGATAATGATAATGATAATGATAATGATAATGATAATGATAATGATAATGATAATGATAATGATAATGATAATGATAATGATAATGATAATGATAATGATAATGATAATGATAATGATAATGATAATGATAATGATAATGATAATGATAATGATAATGATAATGATAATGATAATGATAATGATAATGATAATGATAATGATAATGATAATGATAATGATAATGATAATGATAATGATAATGATAATGATAATGATAATGATAATGATAATGATAATGATAATGATAATGATAATGATAATGATAATGATAATGATAATGATAATGATAATGATAATGATAATGATAATGATAATGATAATGATAATGATAATGATAATGATAATGATAATGATAATGATAATGATAATGATAATGATAATGATAATGATAATGATAATGATAATGATAATGATAATGATAATGATAATGATAATGATAATGATAATGATAATGATAATGATAATGATAATGATAATGATAATGATAATGATAATGATAATGATAATGATAATGATAATGATAATGATAATGATAATGATAATGATAATGATAATGATAATGATAATGATAATGATAATGATAATGATAATGATAATGATAATGATAATGATAATGATAATGATAATGATAATGATAATGATAATGATAATGATAATGATAATGATAATGATAATGATAATGATAATGATAATGATAATGATAATGATAATGATAATGATAATGATAATGATAATGATAATGATAATGATAATGATAATGATAATGATAATGATAATGATAATGATAATGATAATGATAATGATAATGATAATGATAATGATAATGATAATGATAATGATAATGATAATGATAATGATAATGATAATGATAATGATAATGATAATGATAATGATAATGATAATGATAATGATAATGATAATGATAATGATAATGATAATGATAATGATAATGATAATGATAATGATAATGATAATGATAATGATAATGATAATGATAATGATAATGATAATGATAATGATAATGATAATGATAATGATAATGATAATGATAATGATAATGATAATGATAATGATAATGATAATGATAATGATAATGATAATGATAATGATAATGATAATGATAATGATAATGATAATGATAATGATAATGATAATGATAATGATAATGATAATGATAATGATAATGATAATGATAATGATAATGATAATGATAATGATAATGATAATGATAATGATAATGATAATGATAATGATAATGATAATGATAATGATAATGATAATGATAATGATAATGATAATGATAATGATAATGATAATGATAATGATAATGATAATGATAATGATAATGATAATGATAATGATAATGATAATGATAATGATAATGATAATGATAATGATAATGATAATGATAATGATAATGATAATGATAATGATAATGATAATGATAATGATAATGATAATGATAATGATAATGATAATGATAATGATAATGATAATGATAATGATAATGATAATGATAATGATAATGATAATGATAATGATAATGATAATGATAATGATAATGATAATGATAATGATAATGATAATGATAATGATAATGATAATGATAATGATAATGATAATGATAATGATAATGATAATGATAATGATAATGATAATGATAATGATAATGATAATGATAATGATAATGATAATGATAATGATAATGATAATGATAATGATAATGATAATGATAATGATAATGATAATGATAATGATAATGATAATGATAATGATAATGATAATGATAATGATAATGATAATGATAATGATAATGATAATGATAATGATAATGATAATGATAATGATAATGATAATGATAATGATAATGATAATGATAATGATAATGATAATGATAATGATAATGATAATGATAATGATAATGATAATGATAATGATAATGATAATGATAATGATAATGATAATGATAATGATAATGATAATGATAATGATAATGATAATGATAATGATAATGATAATGATAATGATAATGATAATGATAATGATAATGATAATGATAATGATAATGATAATGATAATGATAATGATAATGATAATGATAATGATAATGATAATGATAATGATAATGATAATGATAATGATAATGATAATGATAATGATAATGATAATGATAATGATAATGATAATGATAATGATAATGATAATGATAATGATAATGATAATGATAATGATAATGATAATGATAATGATAATGATAATGATAATGATAATGATAATGATAATGATAATGATAATGATAATGATAATGATAATGATAATGATAATGATAATGATAATGATAATGATAATGATAATGATAATGATAATGATAATGATAATGATAATGATAATGATAATGATAATGATAATGATAATGATAATGATAATGATAATGATAATGATAATGATAATGATAATGATAATGATAATGATAATGATAATGATAATGATAATGATAATGATAATGATAATGATAATGATAATGATAATGATAATGATAATGATAATGATAATGATAATGATAATGATAATGATAATGATAATGATAATGATAATGATAATGATAATGATAATGATAATGATAATGATAATGATAATGATAATGATAATGATAATGATAATGATAATGATAATGATAATGATAATGATAATGATAATGATAATGATAATGATAATGATAATGATAATGATAATGATAATGATAATGATAATGATAATGATAATGATAATGATAATGATAATGATAATGATGTTACGTACCACCGAGTGTGGTACGTGGGTGTAGCGGTGTTGTTTATAGTATTGCGCTGCCACCAGCTGCGCAGAAGGCGCAGCAAAAACAAGGAGAAAGTAAATCAAAAGGAGGGTAGTGTGAAAAAGGGTAAAAGGAGGGAGTAGGGCTGCCACGTCCCGTACGGGCCCGCACCGCCCGACTGGGAGATGAAATAAGCCAGAACAACGAAATTAAATTGATAGTCAAAAGTAAGTTAGCATTTATTGAAGAGCAGATTATTGAAAATGGGTTTTGCTTGTCGCAGGGAGTACCGCACACGCGCGCGTGTACGGACGGTACTCCGTGAAAAACTTATTAGCCCGCAGGCGTCTACTACTCACATAAGGTGCCGTCGGAACCTCGCTCGCAGGCAGACGGTTGCCGACGGATCGCGCTTGGACTCCGGAACGGAGGCGGCTCGCAGGCCGCGTTCGGTGAAATCTCGCACTCGATCTTACAACTACACTTAATGTCACTAATTAATGTCACTGAGTTTATTTGCAATATTTATATCAAATATTACAAGTTGAGGGGAATCGGAAAAGGGGTTATTGTCACTGTTTTTATTAGGGTTAAAAGAATTCTCTGTTTTATTGAAGTTAACAGGTTTCACTGTTTTATTAAAGTTGAACGAATTCACTGTTTCTATTAAATTCGAAGGAATTCACTGTTCTTATTAAAGGAAGCCCCGGCTCGTGTTACTCTCACGACCGGTTATTTTTGTGACGCGTTGCACTCTCGCGCACTTAAGGTTTTCGCCGTATCTCCACGTTACTCCCGTGGAATACTGGCGACGGACGACACGAATCCGTGATTTCGGGATTTCGCGAGGTTCGGAGACTTTCTACGTACTTTATTTTTTTTTCCACCCCGTTACTCCCGTGGAGGATTTTATTACAACCTCACGGATACGCGTTACTCCCGCGACCGTGCTGGTTGGAAACGTTTTTCAGAATGTTTTTGATTTTTGCGACGACTCGCCCTCGTCGGTCACTCGTGATCGAGGAGGGGCGGATCGTACGATTAATTTTTTTCCACGGTTCGGCATTGTATTTCGCCAATTCGACGGCACCAAGGTGACCGCTAAAAAAGCATTTTCAGCGGGAACACACGTGCCGTCGCGAAGCGCGATTCCGATCGTTTTTCCGCCGTCGTTGCATCCGGTCGTGCATTCCGCGGAACGTTTGCCCGGATACAACACTCGCCCCCCCTTGGGCTGGCTGTCGCCCTCGACAGCTATTTACGACGACGTGGTGATGGATGCTTCGTCTTCTTTCTTCTTTCCCTCGTCGTCCTCGATTTTTCGCTCTTTCTTCTCTTCCTCGCCCTCGCTCACGAGGTCGATGAGGTTTCGGTTGAGCAGGCGATCCATCGGACATGTTGATACGACGGGTCCCCGGCCCGTAGCTCCAGCCTCGGCGTTTGCGTGGACGCGTTCTGAGTTTTCCTTTTTGGTTTTAACTCGCCCACCTTGGTGGGGTTGGCTGTGTCCTCAATCCGGGGCACCCTCGGGTGCTCTGCGATGGTGGTACACCGGATTAGATGGGACGGGAAACCTTTACCCGTCACCCACGCGTAGCATATCGGGCAGGTACGCCGGCTTAAGGGGGCGGCTATGGGAGCTTTTCCTTCCTGATTAATGCTCCTAGGGCGCCGCTGAGCTTCCCCTCCGGCCGGTACGGCGTTGGCCATTAGTTCGGTTTGTGGCCGGCGGTTTCCGGTGTTCGCGGCCTTTTTGTCCGGGGTCGGGACGATCCCCGATGTGCCGGCTCGATGGTATGAACGGGTTGCGACAGACAGGTTTGGTCCCGGGAAGCCGGCGGACACCGGCGTGGACGGCAGGAACCTCACTTGCTTCCAAAACTCGTTCACGCACGAGAGGTTATGGGCTGCATAGCCCTTCGATTCCCCCTGAATCCCGCACACGTGGCACTGCACTTCCCCACTGGTTGCGTTGAATATGCGGAGGCACGCCATCCCGCAGGAGTGCGGCCCACCGCAGTAGTCTATGTGTGTCTTACAATAAGGACACTCGCCCTCAAGGTAGTTCCTCGCCGCGACGATACGAGTTAATTTTGAATTCATTCTGAAGAATAAACTCTTTCCCCTTTTTTTTTCTTTTGATGTGTACTGGGCAATTGTCCAAGACAGTTTGGGGCTCGGTTCGTTGCGGAGGCTAGTCCGGCCCTCGGGTCATGATTTTACTCCCACCAATGGGTGGGGGTTTATGTTTACTCAAGTATCCAGGGCTCTTGCAGGGGTAGCATTCGTTGGCTCGGAGAGTCACGTCTTACGATAACGGTATCCGGCGTCTCGGCTTTCCCGAGGCAGTCGTTGAGGTCCTCGTATCGGTCAGGGTTTCGGGTTTCTATCCTTGCAAATGATTCTCCTTTTTCTTCGGTGTTGTTGCTCATGAGGCTGGTGCGGGCCGCTCCGGCGGTCAGCAGCAGCGCGAGGGCATACACGTACATCCCGTCCAAGTGGGTTTTAATCGGAATACATTCAGTCGCCTACTCATACGGTCACACAGCTCTCGTTCTCTCTCACTCTTACTTAGCACGCATGTAACACGAGAGAGGAAGCACACGTATACGTGTATATGTTTCGACATACGCGCACGTATGTGTTCCCATGGTCGCTCGCATGTTGCCGATTTGTCCGATACGGTTGAACCCATTCGGTTATTAAAATAAGAGATAATATAAGCTTCATTTTATGTATCTATGTGATGTAAAATGTATTTTACTGTAATTCCTAATGTTAATTATTTAGTTTATTCATATATTTATTTATTGCGTGTGCTCACACGTACGCCAACTTAACCTTGTCAACATGCTTGCGAAACCTCTTCCCGTTTGGAGCCTCTAGGATAACATTGCTTTTATCGGAAACGTGTGTGATCACATATGGGCCATTGTAAAAACTGTCGAGCTTCCCCTGTCGCGGTTCCTTCAGCACATATACGGAGTCACCGACTTTTCCCTCAAACGGTCTACAGGATTTATCATAATATGATTTCGATTTTTCCTTAGCCGCAACGAGATTATCGCCACCCTGGCGACAGATATCGGTTTGTCGTTTGATTAATTCCGCGAGAAAGGAATTTGACGTGGGGAGAGGGTTGTCTGTATGGTAACGACTCATGGGGCGAACTATTCGACCGAAGACGAACTCGTTCGGGGTAAAATTTGTCGCTTCATGCACTGTACTGTTGTAAGATGCTTCGGCATAGGATAACAGACGGTCCCAGTCATCGCGGCTATCGGCGTACGACCGAATGTAATCAATTAAAACTTGGTGACTTCTCTCGAGAGCACCATTTGTTTGTGGACGATAGCCGGATGTGGTTAGCTGATGTATTTTGCAGTATTTGCAAATTTCACGGAGTAGCTGGTTGACGAAAGCAGTTCCGCGATCCGACAGTATTGCTCGCGGCACGCCATGGGTGTTAAAAAGTCTTCGTACTAAAGCTTCCGCGATTGTCTCAGCTCTCAAATCCGGTATCGCCTCGGCGAGACAAAATTTGGAGAGATGATCCTGCATTGTTAAAATATGTCGGTTTCCACTCGGAGTGAGGGGTAACGGACCCACCGTGTCGAGTGAGACTTTATCGAACGGCGAGATTGGAGTATCCGTAATGAGCATGGGCTCGCGCGTACGCACCCGCACGAGTTTTTTCTCCTGGCACCCTTTGCAGTGCCGCACGAAATCCAAAACGTCGTTTCGGAGTGAGGGCCAATAAAAACGTTCTCGAATTCGTCTGTATGTTTTTGTGACGCCTTTATGACCGCCCCAAAACCCTTCGTGGCATTCTACGATTATTCCCCGTCTATCTTCCGACGGTGGGATTACGGTTCGACCGTAGCAGATTATAACGGGAATGCAGGCGTCTGCGAATTCGAGGTGTATGAATTGCAGGTACCGGCCGGGGGCCAGTTCGTCTGGGTAATCCCCGTGTCGAGAGATTCGTACGGAGGGAATTTTTTGTTCGGTCAGTACGTGTTTTAGGCTTCGCAGTCCTAGCTGCACGTTTTCGGGTTGTAATTCGTCATAGTATTTTATTTTTACGACTATACTGAGAATATGATTATTTCCATTTTTCGTGATTACAACCTGACCTATTCGAGCTTTCTTTTCTTTAATTGAATACGGGTCGATTAGATTTAGATCGCAGAGAATTTTTCCTACCGGGGTCGTAAGCTCACCATCCGCAGATATAAAGTGGGCATAATTACCTCGGTGGTGAGTTAAGCATTCACGTGCGCCGAGAATATGTGATTTTTGTTCTGTTTTTATTTCCCGTCGTGCGGACGGCCTTTCGTCCATTGATTCTTCGTGAAGAGAAGGGGAGACAAGGTCGCAAGGCATGTGTGTCTTGTGCATACTCGGTTCGGCTTGAGTGACGGTTTGTACGTCTCTCTCTGTCGCACTAGTGCGAGAGGGAGAGAGCACATCGTCACCCGTCGGTGTAGGCGGGCCGGAGGGGGAGCGTTGCGATAACGCGTGCTCCGTCGTTGTCGCCGTCTCTCGCTTCTCGTCTTCTACTCGAGATATTTGTGACGGGGCCATGCTGTTTTGCATCGTTGGGGCCTCCGGTCTGCACGGAGAGGGCCATGGGGGGTACCACGGCTGGCGCTCGGGCGGCAGCGGTGTCGGTCCGGCTAACGTTGTTTCATGCAACACTGTCGAGGCGGCGACGGGCACGTGCCGTCGTTCGTCCTCGTCATCGGCATCCTCCTCTCTTTCTCGAGCGAGTGAAGACCGATGTATAGGATGCATCGTTTGCAGCAGAGTTTCCTCGGAAATGCCCTGTGCCTTCGCCGTCAATTTATCGATGCGTCTAGAGAGTTCCTCGTCACCCTTCTCAAGGGTGTACGGGTCCATCTCGTTGAGAAGGCTTTGGGTGTCATCGTCGATCTCGTCCTGATCGGATACGTGTCCGGGGAGGATCGTTTCGTCAGCTTCCTCGGTGCGTAAGAATTTTTCTTCGAGCAACCGAATGGAGTCATCGAATTTTTGTAACGACGTTTTTAAATCATTCGTGAATTGTTCATTCACATCGCTTATCGCTTCCTCCTCCTGCGTGCTCACTTCGGAGTCGCTGGGTGGGGGGCTAGCGATAACCGTAGCCTCGCATGCCTGCAGACTCGACGCCTGCGGAGCGGTCTCCGATGCTTGGGCAGACGGAGGGCGAGCTGGAGGCGGAGCGCGGGGAACCTTTAGCCTACATGTGGGTAGGAGCGGTGCCGACGGTACGTTGCGCTGCAACAGCGGCCTAGGTCGTCTCTCTTCCCCCGAGCTTGTTCCCGATGCTTCGTGGTAATTTGGTACGGAGCTTGGCGCGAGCGGGTTTGCTCGCAAGCGCGTACGCGTGGCAATAGCGCTCGTTTCAAGCGGGGTGGGCAACCGAGGATTTCGCTGCGTTGCCGTTGCGATCGGTCTGCCTCGGGTGCCGCTCGGCATCGTTGGTGCGGATCCAAGTCTCGGTCTTCCCCTTTGAACGGGCAAAACCTTTTTCGCCCCCCCTTCAGTTTCTGATTCGGAGCTCGATTCGGAACTTAAGGGGTTTACGGGGTTCCTAGAAAGCGCATCCGCGTTCACGTTTAGTCGCCCCGGCTTATAGACGAATTCATAATCGTAATTTTGGAGACTTAAACGCCAACGCACTAGTCTTTTCCCCGGATCGTTCATTGCTCCGATCCATTTCAGGGGTTCGTGATCACTTACGAGTTTGAATTTTCGACCGTAAAGATATGGTAAAAAATGTTCAATGGCGAGTATCACGGCAAGACATTCTTTCTCTGTTGTACCGTACCCCATTTGCGCGGGGCTAAGTACCTTCGAGTAATATGCGATTGGCCAATCTTGTCCCTCGCTCTCTTGACCGAGTACCGCCCCGACGGCAAGGTCGGACGCGTCCGTAGTCAATACGAAAGGGCGGTTAAAGTCGGGATACTGCAATACCGGCTCTTTACAGAGTGCCCGTCGCAAGTCTCGAAAGCTTCGCTTTTGCTCGGCTCCCCACTCGAAAGGTTTTCCTTTTTTTGTGAGATCCGAGAGAGGCTTAGCGCGGCCTGAGAAATTCTCTATGAATCGACGATAATATCCAGCCAGTCCGAGAAACTGTCGAATATTTCGTGGAGTCTTCGGGGTAGGGAAATGTCTAACCGCTTCGAGTTTCTTCGGATCGGGTCGTAATCCGTCGCGACCGATTATGTGTCCGAGGTACGTAACCTCTGTTCGTAAAAATTCACATTTATCGGGTCCGAGGACGAGATTCGCGTCTCGCAATCGCGCGAAAAGTCGACGAACTTTCTTTTCGTGATCTTCTAATGTTTTTGCGAACACGACTATGTCGTCTAAATATACGAATAATTCCGTACCTTGCAAACCGCGTAGTACGTTATCCATTAGCCTCTGAAAAGTCGCCGGGGCATTTTTCAAGCCCTCAGGCATACGTGCATATTCGTAATGACCGTTGGGCATGGAAAATGCAGTCTTCATGCGATCCCGGGGGTCCATGGGAATTTGCTGGAAACCACTCGCCAGGTCAAACGTCGAAAAGTACCGTGCTTCTCCCAGCTGGTCCAAAATATCTGTTATATGGGGGAGGGGGTAAGCATCCGAGATAGTTTTCTCGTTTAATTTTCGAAAGTCTATTACCATTCGCATTCGCGCGCGGCCCTGCGAATCCGGCTTTTTCGGAACTATCCATATGGGTGAATTATACGGAGACTGAGAAAAAGCGATTATTTCATCTTTCAATTTCTTTTGAACTTGAGTCTCAGCTTCTTCGCGGTGTATAACGGGGAACCGATATTGTCGCGTATTTATGGGGAGATCATCCACCGTGGGAATACGGTGCGCGACGCGGTCGGTACACGGTAGGCGATCTCCCGGCAATTTAAATCGCATGGGGTCTTCTTCCACGAGTCGGCATACGTGTCGGTACTCGAGGTCATTAAGACGATCTAATCGTAGCGCGTCGAGTATCGCGGTAACTCGATCCGTCGGTGGCTCGGCATCGTCGTCCGAGGACTCGTCGTTTTCGAGCCCACACTCATACTCGTTCGCATTGTAATATTCGAATGGAATTATCTCCTGAGGAATTACCTCCACTTCGACATCGCGATTAAGAGTGTTTATTGCAAGAACGTGACATAATCCATTCCGTTGTTTAACTAGCGCGTCCCCAATATACACCCCATCGATCGTCTGTACGCGCGGAAGATATCCCTCGGTTAGCGTGTCATTCGAAATTTCTATTGGGAGAGGCGTTCGGGCGCGTGCCTTAATCGTAAAAACTCTCCGATTTTTAGTACGGTTTCCGCTCATATCCCCAGCGACGAGAAACGGTTTGGGGCGGATCGGGTTGCTTGCAGTCACAAGCGCATTGTGATGGAAAGATAGTTCGGCTTTTTCACGCCGTAAGAAAGGTTTTCCTAACAAACCGTTGCTGTCCGTCGCGAACGTTTCGACGACATGAAAAACATGGGGCTTATTTTCTATAGTTAAAATTACCGTCCCTAAGGAACACGATTTTTCGTTCGAGGGACCGGTATATTCCCTACGCTTTGCCGGATCGTAAATCACGCCTTTTCGGAGAGCGTGTTTTTTTATAAAATTTAATCCGGAACCGGAATCGCAAAAGAAATTATCGATACCTTGAGCGAGTTCGGGTGCCGATAATCTAATCACCGGTGATTCGACGCCTTCCTCGGAATCAGATGATGTATAGGGCGTCGAGCTAATTCGTACGGGGACTCGAGATTTTACCCCCTCTCCGCACGAAATGTAACGCTTGGCTTTCGGTCTGTACTGCTCGTGGGCGTGCTGTGGCTCGTCGTCTCCGTGCGACGAGCCGTTCGCGAGTTTAAATGCTCTGGAGTCGACGCGCGGGGTGGAGAGGGATGGGGCGACGGCCCCCTCGGGGTCTCCGTCGCTCTGGCCCCAGCTGACCACGGGCAGCAAGTACACCCTGTTTGTTTAAAACAGCAATATCGTAGCCCGCAGGTTCCCGGTCGAGTTCCACTGCGGGGTTTCCATTTGTTCCATGGGCAGCACGGGCAACCCGTGCCGCGCATGCAACAATATCTTTTGTCGCACCCAGTATCCTCGTTCTCCGTTCTACCCGCTGGTTGACCGAAGTCAATCTTCGGTGTATGTCGTGGCTGTACTTGATCGACGGGTGTGACAGATCGCGACATGGGCGAATTATCTCTTGTCATTACGCGACGGGGGTATTCGGTTACGGCGTCCCGACCCACGTTGCCCCGGTCATGGCTTCTCGCGAGAAGCGTCATGACCTCGGGTTTTGACTGACGCGAGTCCTCCCTATCTACCCCCCTCGAGAGGCGGGGTTCCATACTCTCCGCAACGTCGAGGGCATCGTCCAGCGTCTCGGGTTTTGATGACGCCACGAGCGCATTCAACGTGCCCGTCAATCCCCATAGGAATGTTTCTACGGCGGCGTTGTTGAGGGCTGCGTCATTAGGTTCCCCTCTAAACTCGGTTTTGAACGCGGCCTTCATTACGCTAATATGCGCACAGATCCGTTGAGAGAAAGCCCGCAAGGTCTCGTCCTTGCGCCTTTCCAACTTTGCGAGCTGATTCGAAAGTTCCCAATACGATCTGCGGCGCCCTAATCCCTTTTTTAATCGATCTATCAACTCGTTAACGGTTGAGACAGTCACGCCTTCCACGCAGCCGCGCGCCGCCCCACGCAACTTGTTTAGGACCCCGCAAACTAATTCGGTTTCCGACTCGGGCGTGGCCAGCGCACTGACATTCCGGAGAATTTGTAAGTAATCGCGCAACGCGAGATTTGATCCGTCGAAATCGGGAATCGAGTTCAGGCGGGTACTAATGCTAAGATTTGTCATTGCTTGCGATATCAAAGAGACATCGCTGCTCAAGGCCGACACGTTGGCGGCCAAATTTTCCACCTTGCTCTCCATGATGATGGAATAATTTGCAATTTATAATTTTGGTATTTTCTTTCTCAAAAGAAGGAAAAACAAATTTTTCTTTTCAAACTATTTTTAATTAATATCTTCAAAATCGCTTTGTTTTGTGATTACTCCAATACCCGGATGGGGTAGGGTTTCCACCACGTGAAAGCTGATTAAAAGATCGTCCACCGTTAATTCGACGTACCCTACTGGATGGAGGGGAGGGCCAATGGCTTGATGTAATACGACGCTGACGTTACTCGGATAAGGAACTATCTCGACGCTATTATCGAGCGCGTCTAGTAAAATTAAATCAAACGGCTCTGCTACGTCGATGAGGAAAAGCCCGTGACCACCGATTAGCCCTGTGGAAAGCAGATCGACAAGGATAGGCCCCGAAGCCTGCGGCTCAACTTCCTCGTTTTGCACCATGAAAACAATTTCTAAATCAAATTCGCCAATCACGGAAGGAAACCCGACAATTATTAAACACCACTGATTAAAAACTTTGTTAGTGAGTTTAGGGTTGGTGGGGAACGCGTTTCCCGGACAAGCAAAATATTATTTTTCCCTAAAGCTCCAATCGGTTAACAATTTTTAATCCGCGGTTAATAACTAGCCAACACGTTGTTATATACGTTAAACCTTCGCAAAGATTTCTAAAATTAACACGCGATTGTTACGCAGTTAGTAAAATTAGAGATAACGAAATTTCTTTATTTTAGTAAAATTTGATTAATTTCGCAAATATATTTTTTTTTAGTAATAAAGATCGTTAGTCTGGCTCACGTCGGTCTCTCAGTCGGCGTGGTAAATAGCAGTAATGGTATCCCACCGCTGCCACCAAAACTTGTTACGTACCACCGAGTGTGGTACGTGGGTGTAGCGGTGTTGTTTATAGTATTGCGCTGCCACCAGCTGCGCAGAAGGCGCAGCAAAAACAAGGAGAAAGTAAATCAAAAGGAGGGTAGTGTGAAAAAGGGTAAAAGGAGGGAGTAGGGCTGCCACGTCCCGTACGGGCCCGCACCGCCCGACTGGGAGATGAAATAAGCCAGAACAACGAAATTAAATTGATAGTCAAAAGTAAGTTAGCATTTATTGAAGAGCAGATTATTGAAAATGGGTTTTGCTTGTCGCAGGGAGTACCGCACACGCGCGCGTGTACGGACGGTACTCCGTGAAAAACTTATTAGCCCGCAGGCGTCTACTACTCACATAAGGTGCCGTCGGAACCTCGCTCGCAGGCAGACGGTTGCCGACGGATCGCGCTTGGACTCCGGAACGGAGGCGGCTCGCAGGCCGCGTTCGGTGAAATCTCGCACTCGATCTTACAACTACACTTAATGTCACTAATTAATGTCACTGAGTTTATTTGCAATATTTATATCAAATATTACAAGTTGAGGGGAATCGGAAAAGGGGTTATTGTCACTGTTTTTATTAGGGTTAAAAGAATTCTCTGTTTTATTGAAGTTAACAGGTTTCACTGTTTTATTAAAGTTGAACGAATTCACTGTTTCTATTAAATTCGAAGGAATTCACTGTTCTTATTAAAGGAAGCCCCGGCTCGTGTTACTCTCACGACCGGTTATTTTTGTGACGCGTTGCACTCTCGCGCACTTAAGGTTTTCGCCGTATCTCCACGTTACTCCCGTGGAATACTGGCGACGGACGACACGAATCCGTGATTTCGGGATTTCGCGAGGTTCGGAGACTTTCTACGTACTTTATTTTTTTTTCCACCCCGTTACTCCCGTGGAGGATTTTATTACAACCTCACGGATACGCGTTACTCCCGCGACCGTGCTGGTTGGAAACGTTTTTCAGAATGTTTTTGATTTTTGCGACGACTCGCCCTCGTCGGTCACTCGTGATCGAGGAGGGGCGGATCGTACGATTAATTTTTTTCCACGGTTCGGCATTGTATTTCGCCAATTCGACGGCACCAAGGTGACCGCTAAAAAAGCATTTTCAGCGGGAACACACGTGCCGTCGCGAAGCGCGATTCCGATCGTTTTTCCGCCGTCGTTGCATCCGGTCGTGCCCGCGGAACGTTTGCCCGGATACAACACATCAATCATCAATCATCAATCATCAATCATCAATCATCAATCATCAATCATCAATCATCAATCATCAATCATCAATCATCAATCATCAATCATCAATCATCAATCATCAATCATCAATCATCAATCATCAATCATCAATCATCAATCATCAATCATCAATCATCAATCATCAATCATCAATCATCAATCATCAATCATCGATCATCAATCATCGATCATCAATCATCAATCATCAATCATCAATCATCAATCATCGATCATCAATCATCAATCATCAATCATCAATCATCAATCATCAATCATCAATCATCAATCATCAATCATCAATCATCAATCATCAATCATCAATCATCAATCATCAATCATCAATCATCAATCATCAATCATCAATCATCAATCATCAATCATCAATCATCAATCATCAATCATCAATCATCAATCATCAATCATCAATCATCAATCATCAATCATCAATCATCAATCATCAATCATCAATCATCAATCATCAATCATCAATCATCAATCATCAATTATCAATCATCAATCATCAATCATCAATCATCAATCATCAATCATCAATCATCAATCATCAATCATCAATCATCAATCATCAATCATCAATCATCAATCATCAATCATCAATCATCAATCATCAATCATCAATCATCAATCATCAATCATCAATCATCAATCATCAATCATCAATCATCAATCATCAATCATCAATCATCAATCATCAATCATCAATCATCAATCATCAATCATCAATCATCAATCATCAATCATCAATCATCAATCATCAATCATCAATCATCAATCATCAATCATCAATCATCGATCATCAATCATCAATCATCAATCATCAATCATCAATCATCAATCATCAATCATTAATCATCAATCATCAATCATCAATCATCAATCATCAATCATCAATCATCAATCATCAATCATCAATCATCAATCATCAATCATCAATCATCAATCATCAATCATCAATCATCAATCATCAATCATCAATCATCAATCATCAATCATCAATCATCAATCATCAATCATCAATCATCAATCATCAATCATCAATCATCAATCATCAATCATCAATCATCAATCATCAATCATCAATCATCAATCATCAATCATCAATCATCAATCATCAATCATCAATCATCAATCATCAATCATCAATCATCAATCATCAATCATCAATCATCAATCATCAATCATCAATCATCAATCATCAATCATCAATCATCAATCATCAATCATCAATCATCAATCATCAATCATCAATCATCAATCATCAATCATCAATCATCAACCATCAATCATCAATCAT
Source organism: Sussaba pulchella (assembly GCA_963971145.1). Classification (NCBI taxonomy): domain Eukaryota; kingdom Metazoa; phylum Arthropoda; class Insecta; order Hymenoptera; family Ichneumonidae; genus Sussaba; species Sussaba pulchella. The sequence continues at coordinate 30,731 of CAXAQZ010000063.1, forward strand.
CAATCATCAATCATCAATCATCAATCATCAATCATCAATCATCAATCATCAATCATCAATCATCAATCATCAATCATCAATCATCAATCATCAATCATCAATCATCAATCATCAATCATCAATCATCAATCATCAATCATCAATCATCAATCATCAATCATCAATCATCAATCATCAATCATCAATCATCAATCATCAATCATCAATCATCAATCATCAATCATCAATCATCAATCATCAATCATCAATCATTAATCATCAATCATCAATCATCAATCATCAATCATCAATCATCAATCATCAATCATCAATCATCAATCATCAATTATCAATCATCAATCATCAATCATCAATCATCAATCATCAATCATCAATCATCAATCATCAATCATCAATCATCAATCATCAATCATCAATCATCAATCATCAATCATCAATCATCAATCATCAACCATCAATCATCAATCATCAATCATCAATCATCAATCATCAATCATCATTCATCAATCATCAATCATCAATCATCAATCATCAATCATCAATCATCAATCATCAATCATCAATCATCAATCATCAATCATCAATCATCAATCATCAATCATCAATCATCAATCATCAATCATCAATCATCAATCATCAATCATCAATCATCAATCATCAATCATCAATCATCAATCATCAATCATCAATCATCAATCATCAATCATCAATCATCAATCATCAATCATCAATCATCAATCATCAATCATCAATCATCAATCATCAATCATCAATCATCAATCATCAATCATCAATCATCAATCATCAATCATCAATCATCAATCATCAATCATCAATCATCAATCATCAATCATCAATCATCAATCATCAATCATCAATCATCAATCATCAATCATCAATCATCAATCATCAATCATCAATCATCAATCATCAATCATCAATCATCAATCATCAATCATCAATCATCAATCATCAATCATCAATCATCAATCATCAATCATCATCCATCAATCATCAGTCATCAATCATCAATCATCAATCATCAATCATCGATCATCAATCATCGATCATCGATTATCAATCATCAATCATCAATCATCAATCATCAATCATCAATCATCAATCATCGATCATCAATCATTAATCATCAATCACCAATCATCAATCATCAATCACCAATCATCAATCATCAATCATCAATCATCAATCATCAATCATCAATCATCAATCATCAATCATCAATCATCAATCATCAATCATCAATCATCAATCATCAATCATCAATCATCAATCATCAATCATCAATCATCAATCATCAATCATCAATCATCAATCATCAATCATCAATCATCAATCATCAATCATCAATCATCAATCATCAATCATCAATCATCAATCATCAATCATCAATCATCAATCATCAATCATCAATCATCAATCATCAATCATCAATCATCAATCATCAATCATCAATCATCAATCATCAATTATCAATCATCAATCATCAATCATCAATCATCAATCATCAATCATCAATCATCAATCATCAATCATCAATCATCAATCATCAATCATCAATCATCAATCATCAATCATCAATCATCAATCATCAATCATCAATCATCAATCATCAATCATCAATCATCAATCATCAATCATCAATCATCAATCATCAATCATCAATCATCAATCATCAATCATCAATCATCAATCATCAATCATCAATCATCAATCATCAATCATCAATCATCAATCATCAATCATCAATCATCAATCATCAATCATCAATCATCAATCATCAATCATCAATCGTCAATCGTCAATCGTCAATCGTCAATCATCAATCATCAATCATCAATCGTCAATCGTCAATCATCAATCATCAATCATCAATCATCAATCATCAATCATCAATCATCAATCATCAATCATCAATCATCAATCATCAATCATCAATCATCAATCATCAATCATCAATCATCAATCATCAATCATCAATCATCAATCATCAATCATCAATCATCAATCATCAATCATCAATCATCAATCGTCAATCGTCAATCGTCAATCGTCAATCGTCAATCGTCAATCATCAATCATCAATCATCAATCATCAATCATCAATCATCAATCATCAATCATCAATCATCAATCATCAATCATCAATCATCAATCATCAATCATCAATCATCAATCATCAATCATCAATCATCAATCATCAATCATCAATCATCAATCATCAATCATCAATCATCAATCATCAATCATCAATCATCAATCATCAATCATCAATCATCAATCATCAATCATCAATCATCAATCATCAATCATCAATCATCAATCATCAATCATCAATCATCAATCATCAATCATCAATCATCAATCATCAATCATCAATCATCAATCATCAATCATCAATCATCAATCATCAATCATCAATCATCAATCATCAATCATCAATCATCAATCATCAATCATCAATCATCAATCATCAATCATCAATCATCAATCATCAATCATCAATCATCAATCATCAATCATCAATCATCAATCATCAATCATCAATCATCAATCATCAATCATCAATCATCAATCATCAATCATCAATCATCAATCATCAATCATCAATCATCAATCATCAATCATCAATCATCAATCATCAATCATCAATCATCAATCATCAATCATCAATCATCAATCATCAATCATCAATCATCAATCATCAATCATCAATCATCAATCATCAATCATCAATCATCAATCATCAATCATCAATCATCAATCATCAATCATCAATCATCAATCATCAATCATCAATCATCAATCATCAATCATCAATCATCAATCATCAATCATCAATCATCAATCATCAATCATCAATCATCAATCATCAATCATCAATCATCAATCATCAATCATCAATCATCAATCATCAATCAATCATCAATCATCAATCATCAATCATCAATCATCAATCATCAATCATCAATCATCAATCATCAATCATCAATCATCAATCATCAATCATCAATCATCAATCATCAATCATCAATCATCAATCATCAATCATCAATCATCAATCATCAATCATCAATCATCAATCATCAATCATCAATCATCAATCATCAATCATCAATCATCAATCATCAATCATCAATCATCAATCATCAATCATCAATCATCAATCATCAATCATCAATCATCAATCATCAATCATCAATCATCAATCATCAATCATCAATCATCAATCATCAATCATCAATCATCAATCATCAATCATCAATCATCAATCATCAATCATCAATCATCAATCATCAATCATCAATCATCAATCATCAATCATCAATCATCAATCATCAATCATCAATCATCAATCATCAATCATCAATCATCAATCATCAATCATCAATCATCAATCATCAATCATCAATCATCAATCATCAATCATCAATCATCAATCATCAATCATCAATCATCAATCATCAATCATCAATCATCAATCATCAATCATCAATCATCAATCATCAATCATCAATCATCAATCATCAATCATCAATCATCAATCATCAATCATCAATCATCAATCATCAATCATCAATCATCAATCATCAATCATCAATCATCAATCATCAATCATCAATCATCAATCATCAATCATCAATCATCAATCATCAATCATCAATCATCAATCATCAATCATCAATCATCAATCATCAATCATCAATCATCAATCATCAATCATCAATCATCAATCATCAATCATCAATCATCAATCATCAATCATCAATCATCAATCATCAATCATCAATCATCAATCATCAATCATCAATCATCAATCATCAATCATCAATCATCAATCATCAATCATCAATCATCAATCATCAATCATCAATCATCAATCATCAATCATCAATCATCAATCATCAATCATCAATCATCAATCATCAATCATCAATCATCAATCATCAATCATCAATCATCAATCATCAATCATCAATCATCAATCATCAATCATCAATCATCAATCATCAATCATCAATCATCAATCATCAATCATCAATCATCAATCATCAATCATCAATCATCAATCATCAATCATCAATCATCAATCATCAATCATCAATCATCAATCATCAATCATCAATCATCAATCATCAATCATCAATCATCAATCATCAATCATCAATCATCAATCATCAATCATCAATCATCAATCATCAATCATCAATCATCAATCATCAATCATCAATCATCAATCATCAATCATCAATCATCAATCATCAATCATCAATCATCAATCATCAATCATCAATCATCAATCATCAATCATCAATCATCAATCATCAATCATCAATCATCAATCATCAATCATCAATCATCAATCATCAATCATCAATCATCAATCATCAATCATCAATCATCAATCATCAATCATCAATCATCAATCATCAATCATCAATCATCAATCATCAATCATCAATCATCAATCATCAATCATCAATCATCAATCATCAATCATCAATCATCAATCATCAATCATCAATCATCAATCATCAATCATCAATCATCAATCATCAATCATCAATCATCAATCATCAATCATCAATCATCAATCATCAATCATCAATCATCAATCATCAATCATCAATCATCATCATCAATCATCAATCATCAATCATCAATCATCAATCATCAATCATCAATCATCAATCATCAATCATCAATCATCAATCATCAATCATCAATCATCAATCATCAATCATCAATCATCAATCATCAATCATCAATCATCAATCATCAATCATCAATCATCAATCATCAACCATCAATCATCAATCATCAATCATCAATCATCAATCATCATTCATCAATCATCAATCATCAATCATCAATCATCAGTCATCAATCATCAATCATCAATCATCAATCATCAATCATCAATCATCAATCATCAATCATCAATCATCAATCATCAATCATCAATCAATCATCAATCATCAATCATCAATCATCAATCATCAATCATCAATCATCAATCATCAATCATCAATCATCAATCATCAATCATCAATCATCAATCATCAATCATCAATCATCAATCATCAATCATCAATCATCAATCATCAATCATCAATCATCAATCATCAATCATCAATCATCAATCATCAATCATCAATCATCAATCATCAATCATCAATCATCAATCATCAATCATCAATCATCAATCATCAATCATCAATCATCAATCATCAATCATCAATCATCAATCATCAATCATCAATCATCAATCATCAATCATCAATCATCAATCATCAATCATCAATCATCAATCATCAATCATCAATCATCAATCATCAATCATCAATCATCAATCATCAATCATCAATCATCAATCATCAATCATCAATCATCAATCATCAATCATCAATCATCAATCATCAATCATCAATCATCAATCATCAATCATCAATCATCAATCATCAATCATCAATCATCAATCATCAATCATCAATCATCAATCATCAATCATCAATCATCAATCATCAATCATCAATCATCAATCATCAATCATCAATCATCAATCATCAATCATCAATCATCAATCATCAATCATCAATCATCAATCATCAATCATCAATCATCAATCATCAATCATCAATCATCAATCATCAATCATCAATCATCAATCATCAATCATCAATCATCAATCATCAATCATCAATCATCAATCATCAATCATCAATCATCAATCATCAATCATCAATCATCAATCATCAATCATCAATCATCAATCATCAATCATCAATCATCAATCATCAATCATCAATCATCAATCATCAATCATCAATCATCAATCATCAATCATCAATCATCAATCATCAATCATCAATCATCAATCATCAATCATCAATCATCAATCATCAATCATCAATCATCAATCATCAATCATCAATCATCAATCATCAATCATCAATCATCAATCATCAATCATCAATCATCAATCATCAATCATCAATCATCAATCATCAATCATCAATCATCAATCATCAATCATCAATCATCAATCATCAATCATCAATCATCAATCATCAATCATCAATCATCAATCATCAATCATCAATCATCAATCATCAATCATCAATCATCAATCATCAATCATCAATCATCAATCATCAATCATCAATCATCAATCATCAATCATCAATCATCAATCATCAATCATCAATCATCAATCATCAATCATCAATCATCAATCATCAATCATCAATCATCAATCATCAATCATCAATCATCAATCATCAATCATCAATCATCAATCATCAATCATCAATCATCAATCATCAATCATCAATCATCAATCATCAATCATCAATCATCAATCATCAATCATCAATCATCAATCATCAATCATCAATCATCAATCATCAATCATCAATCATCAATCATCAATCATCAATCATCAATCATCAATCATCAATCATCAATCATCAATCATCAATCATCAATCATCAATCATCAATCATCAATCATCAATCATCAATCATCAATCATCAATCATCAATCATCAATTATCAATCATCAATCATCAATCATCAATCATCAATCATCAATCATCAATCATCAATCATCAATCATCAATCATCAATCATCAATCATCAATCATCAATCATCAATCATCAATCATCAATCATCAATCATCAATCATCAATCATCAATCATCAATCATCAATCATCAATCATCAATCATCAATCATCTGTTACGTACCACCGAGTGTGGTACGTGGGTGTAGCGGTGTTGTTTATAGTATTGCGCTGCCACCAGCTGCGCAGAAGGCGCAGCAAAAACAAGGAGAAAGTAAATCAAAAGGAGGGTAGTGTGAAAAAGGGTAAAAGGAGGGAGTAGGGCTGCCACGTCCCGTACGGGCCCGCACCGCCCGACTGGGAGATGAAATAAGCCAGAACAACGAAATTAAATTGATAGTCAAAAGTAAGTTAGCATTTATTGAAGAGCAGATTATTGAAAATGGGTTTTGCTTGTCGCAGGGAGTACCGCACACGCGCGCGTGTACGGACGGTACTCCGTGAAAAACTTATTAGCCCGCAGGCGTCTACTACTCACATAAGGTGCCGTCGGAACCTCGCTCGCAGGCAGACGGTTGCCGACGGATCGCGCTTGGACTCCGGAACGGAGGCGGCTCGCAGGCCGCGTTCGGTGAAATCTCGCACTCGATCTTACAACTACACTTAATGTCACTAATTAATGTCACTGAGTTTATTTGCAATATTTATATCAAATATTACAAGTTGAGGGGAATCGGAAAAGGGGTTATTGTCACTGTTTTTATTAGGGTTAAAAGAATTCTCTGTTTTATTGAAGTTAACAGGTTTCACTGTTTTATTAAAGTTGAACGAATTCACTGTTTCTATTAAATTCGAAGGAATTCACTGTTCTTATTAAAGGAAGCCCCGGCTCGTGTTACTCTCACGACCGGTTATTTTTGTGACGCGTTGCACTCTCGCGCACTTAAGGTTTTCGCCGTATCTCCACGTTACTCCCGTGGAATACTGGCGACGGACGACACGAATCCGTGATTTCGGGATTTCGCGAGGTTCGGAGACTTTTTACGTACTTTATTTTATCCACCCCGTTACTCCCGTGGAGGATTTTATTACAACCTCACGGATACGCGTTACTCCCGCGACCGTGCTGGTTGGAAACGTTTTTCAGAATGTTTTTGATTTTTGCGACGACTCGCCCTCGTCGGTCACTCGTGATCGAGGAGGGGCGGATCGTACGATTAATTTTTTTCCACGGTTCGGCATTGTATTTCGCCAATTCGACGGCACCAAGGTGACCGCTAAAAAAGCATTTTCAGCGGGAACACACGTGCCGTCGCGAAGCGCGATTCCGATCGTTTTTCCGCCGTCGTTGCATCCGGTCGTACATTCCGCGGAACGTTTGCCCGGATACAACACTCGCCCCCCCTTGGGCTGGCTGTCGCCCTCGACAGCTATTTACGACGACGTGGTGATGGATGCTTCGTCTTCTTTCTTCTTTCCCTCGTCGTCCTCGATTTTTCGCTCTTTCTTCTCTTCCTCGCCCTCGCTCACGAGGTCGATGAGGTTTCGGTTGAGCAGGCGATCCATCGGACATGTTGATACGACGGGTCCCCGGCCCGTAGCTCCAGCCTCGGCGTTTGCGTGGACGCGTTCTGAGTTTTCCTTTTTGGTTTTAACTCGCCCACCTTGGTGGGGTTGGCTGTGTCCTCAATCCGGGGCACCCTCGGGTGCTCTGCGATGGTGGTACACCGGATTAGATGGGACGGGAAACCTTTACCCGTCACCCACGCGTAGCATATCGGGCAGGTACGCCGGCTTAAGGGGGCGGCTATGGGAGCTTTTCCTTCCTGATTAATGCTCCTAGGGCGCCGCTGAGCTTCCCCTCCGGCCGGTACGGCGTTGGCCATTAGTTCGGTTTGTGGCCGGCGGTTTCCGGTGTTCGCGGCCTTTTTGTCCGGGGTCGGGACGATCCCCGATGTGCCGGCTCGATGGTATGAACGGGTTGCGACAGACAGGTTTGGTCCCGGGAAGCCGGCGGACACCGGCGTGGACGGCAGGAACCTCACTTGCTTCCAAAACTCGTTCACGCACGAGAGGTTATGGGCTGCATAGCCCTTCGATTCCCCCTGAATCCCGCACACGTGGCACTGCACTTCCCCACTGGTTGCGTTGAATATGCGGAGGCACGCCATCCCGCAGGAGTGCGGCCCACCGCAGTAGTCTATGTGTGTCTTACAATAAGGACACTCGCCCTCAAGGTAGTTCCTCGCCGCGACGATACGAGTTAATTTTGAATTCATTCTGAAGAATAAACTCTTTCCCCTTTTTTTTCTTTTGATGTGTACTGGGCAATTGTCCAAGACAGTTTGGGGCTCGGTTCGTTGCGGAGGCTAGTCCGGCCCTCGGGTCATGATTTTACTCCCACCAATGGGTGGGGGTTTATGTTTACTCAAGTATCCAGGGCTCTTGCAGGGGTAGCATTCGTTGGCTCGGAGAGTCACGTCTTACGATAACGGTATCCGGCGTCTCGGCTTTCCCGAGGCAGTCGTTGAGGTCCTCGTATCGGTCAGGGTTTCGGGTTTCTATCCTTGCAAATGATTCTCCTTTTTCTTCGGTGTTGTTGCTCATGAGGCTGGTGCGGGCCGCTCCGGCGGTCAGCAGCAGCGCGAGGGCATACACGTACATCCCGTCCAAGTGGGTTTTAATCGGAATACATTCAGTCGCCTACTCATACGGTCACACAGCTCTCGTTCTCTCTCACTCTTACTTAGCACGCATGTAACACGAGAGAGGAAGCACACGTATACGTGTATATGTTTCGACATACGCGCACGTATGTGTTCCCATGGTCGCTCGCATGTTGCCGATTTGTCCGATACGGTTGAACCCATTCGGTTATTAAAATAAGAGATAATATAAGCTTCATTTTATGTATCTATGTGATGTAAAATGTATTTTACTGTAATTCCTAATGTTAATTATTTAGTTTATTCATATATTTATTTATTGCGTGTGCTCACACGTACGCCAACTTAACCTTGTCAACATGCTTGCGAAACCTCTTCCCGTTTGGAGCCTCTAGGATAACATTGCTTTTATCGGAAACGTGTGTGATCACATATGGGCCATTGTAAAAACTGTCGAGCTTCCCCTGTCGCGGTTCCTTCAGCACATATACGGAGTCACCGACTTTTCCCTCAAACGGTCTACAGGATTTATCATAATATGATTTCGATTTTTCCTTAGCCGCAACGAGATTATCGCCACCCTGGCGACAGATATCGGTTTGTCGTTTGATTAATTCCGCGAGAAAGGAATTTGACGTGGGGAGAGGGTTGTCTGTATGGTAACGACTCATGGGGCGAACTATTCGACCGAAGACGAACTCGTTCGGGGTAAAATTTGTCGCTTCATGCACTGTACTGTTGTAAGATGCTTCGGCATAGGATAACAGACGGTCCCAGTCATCGCGGCTATCGGCGTACGACCGAATGTAATCAATTAAAACTTGGTGACTTCTCTCGAGAGCACCATTTGTTTGTGGACGATAGCCGGATGTGGTTAGCTGATGTATTTTGCAGTATTTGCAAATTTCACGGAGTAGCTGGTTGACGAAAGCAGTTCCGCGATCCGACAGTATTGCTCGCGGCACGCCATGGGTGTTAAAAAGTCTTCGTACTAAAGCTTCCGCGATTGTCTCAGCTCTCAAATCCGGTATCGCCTCGGCGAGACAAAATTTGGAGAGATGATCCTGCATTGTTAAAATATGTCGGTTTCCACTCGGAGTGAGGGGTAACGGACCCACCGTGTCGAGTGAGACTTTATCGAACGGCGAGATTGGAGTATCCGTAATGAGCATAGGCTCGCGCGTACGCACCCGCACGAGTTTTTTCTCCTGGCACCCTTTGCAGTGCCGCACGAAATCCAAAACGTCGTTTCGGAGTGAGGGCCAATAAAAACGTTCTCGAATTCGTCTGTATGTTTTTGTGACGCCTTTATGACCGCCCCAAAACCCTTCGTGGCATTCTACGATTATTCCCCGTCTATCTTCCGACGGTGGGATTACGGTTCGACCGTAGCAGATTATAACGGGAATGCAGGCGTCTGCGAATTCGAGGTGTATGAATTGCAGGTACCGGCCGGGGGCCAGTTCGTCTGGGTAATCCCCGTGTCGAGAGATTCGTACGGAGGGAATTTTTTGTTCGGTCAGTACGTGTTTTAGGCTTCGCAGTCCTAGCTGCACGTTTTCGGGTTGTAATTCGTCATAGTATTTTATTTTTACGACTATACTGAGAATATGATTATTTCCATTTTTCGTGATTACAACCTGACCTATTCGAGCTTTCTTTTCTTTAATTGAATACGGGTCGATTAGATTTAGATCGCAGAGAATTTTTCCTACCGGGGTCGTAAGCTCACCATCCGCAGATATAAAGTGGGCATAATTACCTCGGTGGTGAGTTAAGCATTCACGTGCGCCGAGAATATGTGATTTTTGTTCTGTTTTTATTTCCCGTCGTGCGGACGGCCTTTCGTCCATTGATTCTTCGTGAAGAGAAGGGGAGACAAGGTCGCAAGGCATGTGTGTCTTGTGCATACTCGGTTCGGCTTGAGTGACGGTTTGTACGTCTCTCTCTGTCGCACTAGTGCGAGAGGGAGAGAGCACATCGTCACCCGTCGGTGTAGGCGGGCCGGAGGGGGAGCGTTGCGATAACGCGTGCTCCGTCGTTGTCGCCGTCTCTCGCTTCTCGTCTTCTACTCGAGATATTTGTGACGGGGCCATGCTGTTTTGCATCGTTGGGGCCTCCGGTCTGCACGGAGAGGGCCATGGGGGGTACCACGGCTGGCGCTCGGGCGGCAGCGGTGCCGGTCCGGCTAACGTTGTTTCATGCAACACTGTCGAGGCGGCGACGGGCACGTGCCGTCGTTCGTCCTCGTCATCGGCATCCTCCTCTCTTTCTCGAGCGAGTGAAGACCGATGTATAGGATGCATCGTTTGCAGCAGAGTTTCCTCGGAAATGCCCTGTGCCTTCGCCGTCAATTTATCGATGCGTCTAGAGAGTTCCTCGTCACCCTTCTCAAGGGTGTACGGGTCCATCTCGTTGAGAAGGCTTTGGGTGTCATCGTCGATCTCGTCCTGATCGGATACGTGTCCGGGGAGGATCGTTTCGTCAGCTTCCTCGGTGCGTAAGAATTTTTCTTCGAGCAACCGAATGGAGTCATCGAATTTTTGTAACGACGTTTTTAAATCATTCGTGAATTGTTCATTCACATCGCTTATCGCTTCCTCCTCCTGCGTGCTCACTTCGGAGTCGCTGGGTGGGGGGCTAGCGATAACCGTAGCCTCGCATGCCTGCAGACTCGACGCCTGCGGAGCGGTCTCCGATGCTTGGGCAGACGGAGGGCGAGCTGGAGGCGGAGCGCGGGGAACCTTTAGCCTACATGTGGGTAGGAGCGGTGCCGACGGTACGTTGCGCTGCAACAGCGGCCTAGGTCGTCTCTCTTCCCCCGAGCTTGTTCCCGATGCTTCGTGGTAATTTGGTACGGAGCTTGGCGCGAGCGGGTTTGCTCGCAAGCGCGTACGCGTGGCAATAGCGCTCGTTTCAAGCGGGGTGGGCAACCGAGGATTTCGCTGCGTTGCCGTTGCGATCGGTCTGCCTCGGGTGCCGCTCGGCATCGTTGGTGCGGATCCAAGTCTCGGTCTTCCCCTTTGAACGGGCAAAACCTTTTTCGCCCCCCCTTCAGTTTCTGATTCGGAGCTCGATTCGGAACTTAAGGGGTTTACGGGGTTCCTAGAAAGCGCATCCGCGTTCACGTTTAGTCGCCCCGGCTTATAGACGAATTCATAATCGTAATTTTGGAGACTTAAACGCCAACGCACTAGTCTTTTCCCCGGATCGTTCATTGCCCCGATCCATTTCAGGGGTTCGTGATCACTTACGAGTTTGAATTTTCGACCGTAAAGATATGGTAAAAAATGTTCAATGGCGAGTATCACGGCAAGACATTCTTTCTCTGTTGTACCGTACCCCATTTGCGCGGGGCTAAGTACCTTCGAGTAATATGCGATTGGCCAATCTTGTCCCTCGCTCTCTTGACCGAGTACCGCCCCGACGGCAAGGTCGGACGCGTCCGTAGTCAATACGAAAGGGCGGTTAAAGTCGGGATACTGCAATACCGGCTCTTTACAGAGTGCCCGTCGCAAGTCTCGAAAGCTTCGCTTTTGCTCGGCTCCCCACTCGAAAGGTTTTCCTTTTTTTGTGAGATCCGAGAGAGGCTTAGCGCGGCCTGAGAAATTCTCTATGAATCGACGATAATATCCAGCCAGTCCGAGAAACTGTCGAATATTTCGTGGAGTCTTCGGGGTAGGGAAATGTCTAACCGCTTCGAGTTTCTTCGGATCGGGTCGTAATCCGTCGCGACCGATTATGTGTCCGAGGTACGTAACCTCTGTTCGTAAAAATTCACATTTATCGGGTCCGAGGACGAGATTCGCGTCTCGCAATCGCGCGAAAAGTCGACGAACTTTCTTTTCGTGATCTTCTAATGTTTTTGCGAACACGACTATGTCGTCTAAATATACGAATAATTCCGTACCTTGCAAACCGCGTAGTACGTTATCCATTAGCCTCTGAAAAGTCGCCGGGGCATTTTTCAAGCCCTCAGGCATACGTGCATATTCGTAATGACCGTTGGGCATGGAAAATGCAGTCTTCATGCGATCCCGGGGGTCCATGGGAATTTGCTGGAAACCACTCGCCAGGTCAAACGTCGAAAAGTACCGTGCTTCTCCCAGCTGGTCCAAAATATCTGTTATATGGGGGAGGGGGTAAGCATCCGAGATAGTTTTCTCGTTTAATTTTCGAAAGTCTATTACCATTCGCATTCGCGCGCGGCCCTGCGAATCCGGCTTTTTCGGAACTATCCATATGGGTGAATTATACGGAGACTGAGAAAAAGCGATTATTTCATCTTTCAATTTCTTTTGAACTTGAGTCTCAGCTTCTTCGCGGTGTATAACGGGGAACCGATATTGTCGCGTATTTATGGGGAGATCATCCACCGTGGGAATACGGTGCGCGACGCGGTCGGTACACGGTAGGCGATCTCCCGGCAATTTAAATCGCATGGGGTCTTCTTCCACGAGTCGGCATACGTGTCGGTACTCGAGGTCATTAAGACGATCTAATCGTAGCGCGTCGAGTATCGCGGTAACTCGATCCGTCGGTGGCTCGGCATCGTCGTCCGAGGACTCGTCGTTTTCGAGCCCACACTCATACTCGTTCGCATTGTAATATTCGAATGGAATTATCTCCTGAGGAATTACCTCCACTTCGACATCGCGATTAAGAGTGTTTATTGCAAGAACGTGACATAATCCATTCCGTTGTTTAACTAGCGCGTCCCCAATATACACCCCATCGATCGTCTGTACGCGCGGAAGATATCCCTCGGTTAGCGTGTCATTCGAAATTTCTATTGGGAGAGGCGTTCGGGCGCGTGCCTTAATCGTAAAAACTCTCCGATTTTTAGTACGGTTTCCGCTCATATCCCCAGCGACGAGAAACGGTTTGGGGCGGATCGGGTTGCTTGCAGTCACAAGCGCATTGTGATGGAAAGATAGTTCGGCTTTTTCACGCCGTAAGAAAGGTTTTCCTAACAAACCGTTGCTGTCCGTCGCGAACGTTTCGACGACATGAAAAACATGGGGCTTATTTTCTATAGTTAAAATTACCGTCCCTAAGGAACACGATTTTTCGTTCGAGGGACCGGTATATTCCCTACGCTTTGCCGGATCGTAAATCACGCCTTTTCGGAGAGCGTGTTTTTTTATAAAATTTAATCCGGAACCGGAATCGCAAAAGAAATTATCGATACCTTGAGCGAGTTCGGGTGCCGATAATCTAATCACCGGTGATTCGACGCCTTCCTCGGAATCAGATGATGTATAGGGCGTCGAGCTAATTCGTACGGGGACTCGAGATTTTACCCCCTCTCCGCACGAAATGTAACGCTTGGCTTTCGGTCTGTACTGCTCGTGGGCGTGCTGTGGCTCGTCGTCTCCGTGCGACGAGCCGTTCGCGAGTTTAAATGCTCTGGAGTCGACGCGCGGGGTGGAGAGGGATGGGGCGACGGCCCCCTCGGGGTCTCCGTCGCTCTGGCCCCAGCTGACCACGGGCAGCAAGTACACCCTGTTTGTTTAAAACAGCAATATCGTAGCCCGCAGGTTCCCGGTCGAGTTCCACTGCGGGGTTTCCATTTGTTCCATGGGCAGCACGGGCAACCCGTGCCGCGCATGCAACAATATCTTTTGTCGCACCCAGTATCCTCGTTCTCCGTTCTACCCGCTGGTTGACCGAAGTCAATCTTCGGTGTATGTCGTGGCTGTACTTGATCGACGGGTGTGACAGATCGCGACATGGGCGAATTATCTCTTGTCATTACGCGACGGGGGTATTCGGTTACGGCGTCCCGACCCACGTTGCCCCGGTCATGGCTTCTCGCGAGAAGCGTCATGACCTCGGGTTTTGACTGACGCGAGTCCTCCCTATCTACCCCCCTCGAGAGGCGGGGTTCCATACTCTCCGCAACGTCGAGGGCATCGTCCAGCGTCTCGGGTTTTGATGACGCCACGAGCGCATTCAACGTGCCCGTCAATCCCCATAGGAATGTTTCTACGGCGGCGTTGTTGAGGGCTGCGTCATTAGGTTCCCCTCTAAACTCGGTTTTGAACGCGGCCTTCATTACGCTAATATGCGCACAGATCCGTTGAGAGAAAGCCCGCAAGGTCTCGTCCTTGCGCCTTTCCAACTTTGCGAGCTGATTCGAAAGTTCCCAATACGATCTGCGGCGCCCTAATCCCTTTTTTAATCGATCTATCAACTCGTTAACGGTTGAGACAGTCACGCCTTCCACGCAGCCGCGCGCCGCCCCACGCAACTTGTTTAGGACCCCGCAAACTAATTCGGTTTCCGACTCGGGCGTGGCCAGCGCACTGACATTCCGGAGAATTTGTAAGTAATCGCGCAACGCGAGATTTGATCCGTCGAAATCGGGAATCGAGTTCAGGCGGGTACTAATGCTAAGATTTGTCATTGCTTGCGATATCAAAGAGACATCGCTGCTCAAGGCCGACACGTTGGCGGCCAAATTTTCCACCTTGCTCTCCATGATGATGGAATAATTTGCAATTTATAATTTTGGTATTTTCTTTCTCAAAAGAAGGAAAAACAAATTTTTCTTTTCAAACTATTTTTAATTAATATCTTCAAAATCGCTTTGTTTTGTGATTACTCCAATACCCGGATGGGGTAGGGTTTCCACCACGTGAAAGCTGATTAAAAGATCGTCCACCGTTAATTCGACGTACCCTACTGGATGGAGGGGAGGGCCAATGGCTTGATGTAATACGACGCTGACGTTACTCGGATAAGGAACTATCTCGACGCTATTATCGAGCGCGTCTAGTAAAATTAAATCAAACGGCTCTGCTACGTCGATGAGGAAAAGCCCGTGACCACCGATTAGCCCTGTGGAAAGCAGATCGACAAGGATAGGCCCCGAAGCCTGCGGCTCAACTTCCTCGTTTTGCACCATGAAAACAATTTCTAAATCAAATTCGCCAATCACGGAAGGAAACCCGACAATTATTAAACACCACTGATTAAAAACTTTGTTAGTGAGTTTAGGGTTGGTGGGGAACGCGTTTCCCGGACAAGCAAAATATTATTTTTCCCTAAAGCTCCAATCGGTTAACAATTTTTAATCCGCGGTTAATAACTAGCCAACACGTTGTTATATACGTTAAACCTTCGCAAAGATTTCTAAAATTAACACGCGATTGTTACGCAGTTAGTAAAATTAGAGATAACGAAATTTCTTTATTTTAGTAAAATTTGATTAATTTCGCAAATATATTTTTTTTTAGTAATAAAGATCGTTAGTCTGGCTCACGTCGGTCTCTCAGTCGGCGTGGTAAATAGCAGTAATGGTATCCCACCGCTGCCACCAAAACTTGTTACGTACCACCGAGTGTGGTACGTGGGTGTAGCGGTGTTGTTTATAGTATTGCGCTGCCACCAGCTGCGCAGAAGGCGCAGCAAAAACAAGGAGAAAGTAAATCAAAAGGAGGGTAGTGTGAAAAAGGGTAAAAGGAGGGAGTAGGGCTGCCACGTCCCGTACGGGCCCGCACCGCCCGACTGGGAGATGAAATAAGCCAGAACAACGAAATTAAATTGATAGTCAAAAGTAAGTTAGCATTTATTGAAGAGCAGATTATTGAAAATGGGTTTTGCTTGTCGCAGGGAGTACCGCACACGCGCGCGTGTACGGACGGTACTCCGTGAAAAACTTATTAGCCCGCAGGCGTCTACTACTCACATAAGGTGCCGTCGGAACCTCGCTCGCAGGCAGACGGTTGCCGACGGATCGCGCTTGGACTCCGGAACGGAGGCGGCTCGCAGGCCGCGTTCGGTGAAATCTCGCACTCGATCTTACAACTACACTTAATGTCACTAATTAATGTCACTGAGTTTATTTGCAATATTTATATCAAATATTACAAGTTGAGGGGAATCGGAAAAGGGGTTATTGTCACTGTTTTTATTAGGGTTAAAAGAATTCTCTGTTTTATTGAAGTTAACAGGTTTCACTGTTTTATTAAAGTTGAACGAATTCACTGTTTCTATTAAATTCGAAGGAATTCACTGTTCTTATTAAAGGAAGCCCCGGCTCGTGTTACTCTCACGACCGGTTATTTTTGTGACGCGTTGCACTCTCGCGCACTTAAGGTTTTCGCCGTATCTCCACGTTACTCCCGTGGAATACTGGCGACGGACGACACGAATCCGTGATTTCGGGATTTCGCGAGGTTCGGAGACTTTTTACGTACTTTATTTTATCCACCCCGTTACTCCCGTGGAGGATTTTATTACAACCTCACGGATACGCGTTACTCCCGCGACCGTGCTGGTTGGAAACGTTTTTCAGAATGTTTTTGATTTTTGCGACGACTCGCCCTCGTCGGTCACTCGTGATCGAGGAGGGGCGGATCGTACGATTAATTTTTTTCCACGGTTCGGCATTGTATTTCGCCAATTCGACGGCACCAAGGTGACCGCTAAAAAAGCATTTTCAGCGGGAACACACGTGCCGTCGCGAAG
The DNA here is from genome assembly GCA_963971145.1 of Sussaba pulchella. Lineage (NCBI taxonomy): Eukaryota > Metazoa > Arthropoda > Insecta > Hymenoptera > Ichneumonidae > Sussaba > Sussaba pulchella. Next base: position 48,454 of record CAXAQZ010000063.1, read on the forward strand.
CGCGATTCCGATCGTTTTTCCGCCGTCGTTGCATCCGGTCGTACATTCCGCGGAACGTTTGCCCGGATACAACACATCAATCATCAATCATCAATCATCAATCATCAATCATCAATCATCAATCATCAATCATCAATCATCAATCATCAATCATCAATCATCAATCATCAATCATCAATCATCAATCATCAATCATCAATCATCAATCATCAATCATCAATCATCAATCATCAATCATCAATCATCAATCATCAATCATCAATCATCAATCATCGATCATCAATCATCGATCATCAATCATCAATCATCAATCATCAATCATCAATCATCGATCATCAATCATCAATCATCAATCATCAATCATCAATCATCAATCATCAATCATCAATCATCAATCATCAATCATCAATCATCAATCATCAATCATCAATCATCAATCATCAATCATCAATCATCAATCATCAATCATCAATCATCAATCATCAATCATCAATCATCAATCATCAATCATCAATCATCAATCATCAATCATCAATCATCAATCATCAATCATCAATCATCAATCATCAATCATCAATCATCAATCATCAATCATCAATTATCAATCATCAATCATCAATCATCAATCATCAATCATCAATCATCAATCATCAATCATCAATCATCAATCATCAATCATCAATCATCAATCATCAATCATCAATCATCAATCATCAATCATCAATCATCAATCATCAATCATCAATCATCAATCATCAATCATCAATCATCAATCATCAATCATCAATCATCAATCATCAATCATCAATCATCAATCATCAATCATCAATCATCAATCATCAATCATCAATCATCAATCATCAATCATCAATCATCAATCATCAATCATCAATCATCAATCATCGATCATCAATCATCAATCATCAATCATCAATCATCAATCATCAATCATCAATCATTAATCATCAATCATCAATCATCAATCATCAATCATCAATCATCAATCATCAATCATCAATCATCAATCATCAATCATCAATCATCAATCATCAATCATCAATCATCAATCATCAATCATCAATCATCAATCATCAATCATCAATCATCAATCATCAATCATCAATCATCAATCATCAATCATCAATCATCAATCATCAATCATCAATCATCAATCATCAATCATCAATCATCAATCATCAATCATCAATCATCAATCATCAATCATCAATCATCAATCATCAATCATCAATCATCAATCATCAATCATCAATCATCAATCATCAATCATCAATCATCAATCATCAATCATCAATCATCAATCATCAATCATCAATCATCAATCATCAATCATCAATCATCAATCATCAATCATCAATCATCAATCATCAACCATCAATCATCAATCATCAATCATCAATCATCAATCATCAATCATCAATCATCAATCATCAATCATCAATCATCAATCATCAATCATCAATCATCAATCATCAATCATCAATCATCAATCATCAATCATCAATCATCAATCATCAATCATCAATCATCAATCATCAATCATCAATCATCAATCATCAATCATCAATCATCAATCATCAATCATCAATCATCAATCATCAATCATCAATCATCAATCATCAATCATCAATCATCAATCATTAATCATCAATCATCAATCATCAATCATCAATCATCAATCATCAATCATCAATCATCAATCATCAATCATCAATTATCAATCATCAATCATCAATCATCAATCATCAATCATCAATCATCAATCATCAATCATCAATCATCAATCATCAATCATCAATCATCAATCATCAATCATCAATCATCAATCATCAATCATCAACCATCAATCATCAATCATCAATCATCAATCATCAATCATCAATCATCATTCATCAATCATCAATCATCAATCATCAATCATCAATCATCAATCATCAATCATCAATCATCAATCATCAATCATCAATCATCAATCATCAATCATCAATCATCAATCATCAATCATCAATCATCAATCATCAATCATCAATCATCAATCATCAATCATCAATCATCAATCATCAATCATCAATCATCAATCATCAATCATCAATCATCAATCATCAATCATCAATCATCAATCATCAATCATCAATCATCAATCATCAATCATCAATCATCAATCATCAATCATCAATCATCAATCATCAATCATCAATCATCAATCATCAATCATCAATCATCAATCATCAATCATCAATCATCAATCATCAATCATCAATCATCAATCATCAATCATCAATCATCAATCATCAATCATCAATCATCAATCATCAATCATCAATCATCAATCATCAATCATCAATCATCAATCATCAATCATCAATCATCAATCATCAATCATCAATCATCATCCATCAATCATCAGTCATCAATCATCAATCATCAATCATCAATCATCGATCATCAATCATCGATCATCGATTATCAATCATCAATCATCAATCATCAATCATCAATCATCAATCATCAATCATCGATCATCAATCATTAATCATCAATCACCAATCATCAATCATCAATCACCAATCATCAATCATCAATCATCAATCATCAATCATCAATCATCAATCATCAATCATCAATCATCAATCATCAATCATCAATCATCAATCATCAATCATCAATCATCAATCATCAATCATCAATCATCAATCATCAATCATCAATCATCAATCATCAATCATCAATCATCAATCATCAATCATCAATCATCAATCATCAATCATCAATCATCAATCATCAATCATCAATCATCAATCATCAATCATCAATCATCAATCATCAATCATCAATCATCAATCATCAATCATCAATCATCAATCATCAATCATCAATTATCAATCATCAATCATCAATCATCAATCATCAATCATCAATCATCAATCATCAATCATCAATCATCAATCATCAATCATCAATCATCAATCATCAATCATCAATCATCAATCATCAATCATCAATCATCAATCATCAATCATCAATCATCAATCATCAATCATCAATCATCAATCATCAATCATCAATCATCAATCATCAATCATCAATCATCAATCATCAATCATCAATCATCAATCATCAATCATCAATCATCAATCATCAATCATCAATCATCAATCATCAATCATCAATCATCAATCATCAATCATCAATCATCAATCGTCAATCGTCAATCGTCAATCGTCAATCATCAATCATCAATCATCAATCGTCAATCGTCAATCATCAATCATCAATCATCAATCATCAATCATCAATCATCAATCATCAATCATCAATCATCAATCATCAATCATCAATCATCAATCATCAATCATCAATCATCAATCATCAATCATCAATCATCAATCATCAATCATCAATCATCAATCATCAATCATCAATCATCAATCATCAATCGTCAATCGTCAATCGTCAATCGTCAATCGTCAATCGTCAATCATCAATCATCAATCATCAATCATCAATCATCAATCATCAATCATCAATCATCAATCATCAATCATCAATCATCAATCATCAATCATCAATCATCAATCATCAATCATCAATCATCAATCATCAATCATCAATCATCAATCATCAATCATCAATCATCAATCATCAATCATCAATCATCAATCATCAATCATCAATCATCAATCATCAATCATCAATCATCAATCATCAATCATCAATCATCAATCATCAATCATCAATCATCAATCATCAATCATCAATCATCAATCATCAATCATCAATCATCAATCATCAATCATCAATCATCAATCATCAATCATCAATCATCAATCATCAATCATCAATCATCAATCATCAATCATCAATCATCAATCATCAATCATCAATCATCAATCATCAATCATCAATCATCAATCATCAATCATCAATCATCAATCATCAATCATCAATCATCAATCATCAATCATCAATCATCAATCATCAATCATCAATCATCAATCATCAATCATCAATCATCAATCATCAATCATCAATCATCAATCATCAATCATCAATCATCAATCATCAATCATCAATCATCAATCATCAATCATCAATCATCAATCATCAATCATCAATCATCAATCATCAATCATCAATCATCAATCATCAATCATCAATCATCAATCATCAATCATCAATCATCAATCATCAATCATCAATCATCAATCATCAATCATCAATCATCAATCATCAATCATCAATCATCAATCATCAATCATCAATCATCAATCATCAATCATCAATCATCAATCATCAATCATCAATCATCAATCATCAATCATCAATCATCAATCATCAATCATCAATCATCAATCATCAATCATCAATCATCAATCATCAATCATCAATCATCAATCATCAATCATCAATCATCAATCATCAATCATCAATCATCAATCATCAATCATCAATCATCAATCATCAATCATCAATCATCAATCATCAATCATCAATCATCAATCATCAATCATCAATCATCAATCATCAATCATCAATCATCAATCATCAATCATCAATCATCAATCATCAATCATCAATCATCAATCATCAATCATCAATCATCAATCATCAATCATCAATCATCAATCATCAATCATCAATCATCAATCATCAATCATCAATCATCAATCATCAATCATCAATCATCAATCATCAATCATCAATCATCAATCATCAATCATCAATCATCAATCATCAATCATCAATCATCAATCATCAATCATCAATCATCAATCATCAATCATCAATCATCAATCATCAATCATCAATCATCAATCATCAATCATCAATCATCAATCATCAATCATCAATCATCAATCATCAATCATCAATCATCAATCATCAATCATCAATCATCAATCATCAATCATCAATCATCAATCATCAATCATCAATCATCAATCATCAATCATCAATCATCAATCATCAATCATCAATCATCAATCAATCATCAATCATCAATCATCAATCATCAATCATCAATCATCAATCATCAATCATCAATCATCAATCATCAATCATCAATCATCAATCATCAATCATCAATCATCAATCATCAATCATCAATCATCAATCATCAATCATCAATCATCAATCATCAATCATCAATCATCAATCATCAATCATCAATCATCAATCATCAATCATCAATCAATCATCAATCATCAATCATCAATCATCAATCATCAATCATCAATCATCAATCATCAATCATCAATCATCAATCATCAATCATCAATCATCAATCATCAATCATCAATCATCAATCATCAATCATCAATCATCAATCATCAATCATCAATCATCAATCATCAATCATCAATCATCAATCATCAATCATCAATCATCAATCATCAATCATCAATCATCAATCATCAATCATCAATCATCAATCATCAATCATCAATCATCAATCATCAATCATCAATCATCAATCATCAATCATCAATCATCAATCATCATCATCAATCATCAATCATCAATCATCAATCATCAATCATCAATCATCAATCATCAATCATCAAATCATCAATCATCAATCATCAATCATCAATCATCAATCATCAATCATCAATCATCAATCATCAATCATCAATCATCAATCATCAATCATCAATCATCAATCATCAATCATCAATCATCAATCATCAATCATCAATCATCAATCATCAATCATCAATCATCAATCATCAATCATCAATCATCAATCATCAATCATCAATCATCAATCATCAATCATCAATCATCAATCATCAATCATCAATCATCAATCATCAATCATCAATCATCAATCATCAATCATCAATCATCAATCATCAATCATCAATCATCAATCATCAATCATCAATCATCAATCATCAATCATCAATCATCAATCATCAATCATCAATCATCAATCATCAATCATCAATCATCAATCATCAATCATCAATCATCAATCATCAATCATCAATCATCAATCATCAATCATCAATCATCAATCATCAATCATCAATCATCAATCATCAATCATCAATCATCAATCATCAATCATCAATCATCAATCATCAATCATCAATCATCAATCATCAATCATCAATCATCAATCATCAATCATCAATCATCAATCATCAATCATCAATCATCAATCATCAATCATCAATCATCAATCATCAATCATCAATCATCAATCATCAATCATCAATCATCAATCATCAATCATCAATCATCAATCATCATCATCAATCATCAATCATCAATCATCAATCATCAATCATCAATCATCAATCATCAATCATCAATCATCAATCATCATCATCAATCATCAATCATCAACTATCAATCATCAATCATCATCATCAATCATCAATCATCAATCATCAATCATCAATCATCAATCATCAATCATCAATCATCAATCATCAATCATCAATCGTCTATCGTCTGTCGTCAATCGTCAATCGTCAATCGTCAATCGTCAATCGTCAATCGTCAATCGTCAATCGTCAATCGTCAATCGTCAATCATCAATCATCAATCATCAATCATCAATCATCAATCATCAATCATCAATCATCAATCATCAATCATCAATCATCAATCATCAATCATCAATCATCAATCATCAATCATCAATCATCAATCATCAATCATCAATCATCAATCATCAATCATCAATCATCAATCATCAATCATCAATCATCAATCATCAATCATCAATCATCAATCATCAATCATCAATCATCAATCATCAATCATCAATCATCAATCATCAATCATCAATCATCAATCATCAATCATCAATCATCAATCATCAATCATCAATCATCAATCATCAATCATCAATCATCAATCATCAATCATCAATCATCAATCATCAATCATCAATCATCAATCATCAATCATCAATCATCAATCATCAATCATCAATCATCAATCATCAATCATCAATCATCAATCATCAATCATCAATCATCAATCATCAATCATCAATCATCAATCATCAATCATCAATCATCAATCATCAATCATCAATCATCAATCATCAATCATCAATCATCAATCATCAATCATCAATCATCAATCATCAATCATCAATCATCAATCATCAATCATCAATCATCAATCATCAATCATCAATCATCAATCATCAATCATCAATCATCAATCATCAATCATCAATCATCAATCATCAATCATCAATCATCAATCATCAATCATCAATCATCAATCATCAATCATCAATCATCAATCATCAATCATCAATCATCAATCATCAATCATCAATCATCAATCATCAATCATCAATCATCAATCATCAATCATCAATCATCAATCATCAATCATCAATCATCAATCATCAATCATCAATCATCAATCATCAATCATCAATCATCAATCATCAATCATCAATCATCAATCATCAATCATCAATCATCAATCATCAATCATCAATCATCAATCATCAATCATCAATCATCAATCATCAATCATCAATCATCAATCATCAATCATCAATCATCAATCATCAATCATCAATCATCAATCATCAATCATCAATCATCAATCATCAATCATCAATCATCAATCATCAATCATCAATCATCAATCATCAATCATCAATCATCAATCATCAATCATCAATCATCAATCATCAATCATCAATCATCAATCATCAATCATCAATCATCAATCATCAATCATCAATCATCAATCATCAATCATCAATCATCAATCATCAATCATCAATCATCAATCATCAATCATCAATCATCAATCATCAATCATCAATCATCAATCATCAATCATCAATCATCAATCATCAATCATCAATCATCAATCATCAATCATCAATCATCAATCATCAATCATCAATCATCAATCATCAATCATCAATCATCAATCATCAATCATCAATCATCAATCATCAATCATCAATCATCAATCATCAATCATCAATCATCAATCATCAATCATCAATCATCAATCATCAATCATCAATCATCAATCATCAATCATCAATCATCAATCATCAATCATCAATCATCAATCATCAATCATCAATCATCAATCATCAATCATCAATCATCAATCATCAATCATCAATCATCAATCATCAATCATCAATCATCAATCATCAATCATCAATCATCAATCATCAATCATCAATCATCAATCATCAATCATCAATCATCAATCATCAATCATCAATCATCAATCATCAATCATCAATCATCAATCATCAATCATCAATCATCAATCATCAATCATCAATCATCAATCATCAATCATCAATCATCAATCATCAATCATCAATCATCAATCATCAATCATCAATCATCAATCATCAATCATCAATCATCAATCATCAATCATCAATCATCAATCATCAATCATCAATCATCAATCATCAATCATCAATCATCAATCATCAATCATCAATCATCAATCATCAATCATCAATCATCAATCATCAATCATCAATCATCAATCATCAATCATCAATCATCAATCATCAATCATCAATCATCAATCATCAATCATCAATCATCAATCATCAATCATCAATCATCAATCATCAATCATCAATCATCAATCATCAATCATCAATCATCAATCATCAATCATCAATCATCAATCATCAATCATCAATCATCAATCATCAATCATCAATCATCAATCATCAATCATCAATCATCAATCATCAATCATCAATCATCAATCATCAATCATCAATCATCAATCATCAATCATCAATCATCAATCATCAATCATCAATCATCAATCATCAATCATCAATCATCAATCATCAATCATCAATCATCAATCATCAATCATCAATCATCAATCATCAATCATCAATCATCAATCATCAATCATCAATCATCAATCATCAATCATCAATCATCAATCATCAATCATCAATCATCAATCATCAATCATCAATCATCAATCATCAATCATCAATCATCAATCATCAATCATCAATCATCAATCATCAATCATCAATCATCAATCATCAATCATCAATCATCAATCATCAATCATCAATCATCAATCATCAATCATCAATCATCAATCATCAATCATCAATCATCAATCATCAATCATCAATCATCAATCATCAATCATCAATCATCAATCATCAATCATCAATCATCAATCATCAATCATCAATCATCAATCATCAATCATCAATCATCAATCATCAATCATCAATCATCAATCATCAATCATCAATCATCAATCATCAATCATCAATCATCAATCATCAATCATCAATCATCAATCATCAATCATCAATCATCAATCATCAATCATCAATCATCAATCATCAATCATCAATCATCAATCATCAATCATCAATCATCAATCATCAATCATCAATCATCAATCATCAATCATCAATCATCAATCATCAATCATCAATCATCAATCATCAATCATCAATCATCAATCATCAATCATCAATCATCAATCATCAATCATCAATCATCAATCATCAATCATCAATCATCAATCATCAATCATCAATCATCAATCATCAATCATCAATCATCAATCATCAATCATCAATCATCAATCATCAATCATCAATCATCAATCATCAATCATCAATCATCAATCATCAATCATCAATCATCAATCATCAATCATCAATCATCAATCATCAATCATCAATCATCAATCATCAATCATCAATCATCAATCATCAATCATCAATCATCAATCATCAATCATCAATCATCAATCATCAATCATCAATCATCAATCATCAATCATCAATCATCAATCATCAATCATCAATCATCAATCATCAATCATCAATCATCAATCATCAATCATCAATCATCAATCATCAATCATCAATCATCAATCATCAATCATCAATCATCAATCATCAATCATCAATCATCAATCATCAATCATCAATCATCAATCATCAATCATCAATCATCAATCATCAATCATCAATCATCAATCATCAATCATCAATCATCAATCATCAATCATCAATCATCAATCATCAATCATCAATCATCAATCATCAATCATCAATCATCAATCATCAATCATCAATCATCAATCATCAATCATCAATCATCAATCATCAATCATCAATCATCAATCATCAATCATCAATCATCAATCATCAATCATCAATCATCAATCATCAATCATCAATCATCAATCATCAATCATCAATCATCAATCATCAATCATCAATCATCAATCATCAATCATCAATCATCAATCATCAATCATCAATCATCAATCATCAATCATCAATCATCAATCATCAATCATCAATCATCAATCATCAATCATCAATCATCAATCATCAATCATCAATCATCAATCATCAATCATCAATCATCAATCATCAATCATCAATCATCAATCATCAATCATCAATCATCAATCATCAATCATCAATCATCAATCATCAATCATCAATCATCAATCATCAATCATCAATCATCAATCATCAATCATCAATCATCAATCATCAATCATCAATCATCAATCATCAATCATCAATCATCAATCATCAATCATCAATCATCAATCATCAATCATCAATCATCAATCATCAATCATCAATCATCAATCATCAATCATCAATCATCAATCATCAATCATCAATCATCAATCATCAATCATCAATCATCAATCATCAATCATCAATCATCAATCATCAATCATCAATCATCAATCATCAATCATCAATCATCAATCATCAATCATCAATCATCAATCATCAATCATCAATCATCAATCATCAATCATCAATCATCAATCATCAATCATCAATCATCAATCATCAATCATCAATCATCAATCATCAATCATCAATCATCAATCATCAATCATCAATCATCAATCATCAATCATCAATCATCAATCATCAATCATCAATCATCAATCATCAATCATCAATCATCAATCATCAATCATCAATCATCAATCATCAATCATCAATCATCAATCATCAATCATCAATCATCAATCATCAATCATCAATCATCAATCATCAATCATCAATCATCAATCATCAATCATCAATCATCAATCATCAATCATCAATCATCAATCATCAATCATCAATCATCAATCATCAATCATCAATCATCAATCATCAATCATCAATCATCAATCATCAATCATCAATCATCAATCATCAATCATCAATCATCAATCATCAATCATCAATCATCAATCATCAATCATCAATCATCAATCATCAATCATCAATCATCAATCATCAATCATCAATCATCAATCATCAATCATCAATCATCAATCATCAATCATCAATCATCAATCATCAATCATCAATCATCAATCATCAATCATCAATCATCAATCATCAATCATCAATCATCAATCATCAATCATCAATCATCAATCATCAATCATCAATCATCAATCATCAATCATCAATCATCAATCATCAATCATCAATCATCAATCATCAATCATCAATCATCAATCATCAATCATCAATCATCAATCATCAATCATCAATCATCAATCATCAATCATCAATCATCAATCATCAATCATCAATCATCAATCATCAATCATCAATCATCAATCATCAATCATCAATCATCAATCATCAATCATCAATCATCAATCATCAATCATCAATCATCAATCATCAATCATCAATCATCAATCATCAATCATCAATCATCAATCATCAATCATCAATCATCAATCATCAATCATCAATCATCAATCATCAATCATCAATCATCAATCATCAATCATCAATCATCAATCATCAATCATCAATCATCAATCATCAATCATCAATCATCAATCATCAATCATCAATCATCAATCATCAATCATCAATCATCAATCATCAATCATCAATCATCAATCATCAATCATCAATCATCAATCATCAATCATCAATCATCAATCATCAATCATCAATCATCAATCATCAATCATCAATCATCAATCATCAATCATCAATCATCAATCATCAATCATCAATCATCAATCATCAATCATCAATCATCAATCATCAATCATCAATCATCAATCATCAATCATCAATCATCAATCATCAATCATCAATCATCAATCATCAATCATCAATCATCAATCATCAATCATCAATCATCAATCATCAATCATCAATCATCAATCATCAATCATCAATCATCAATCATCAATCATCAATCATCAATCATCAATCATCAATCATCAATCATCAATCATCAATCATCAATCATCAATCATCAATCATCAATCATCAATCATCAATCATCAATCATCAATCATCAATCATCAATCATCAATCATCAATCATCAATCATCAATCATCAATCATCAATCATCAATCATCAATCATCAATCATCAATCATCAATCATCAATCATCAATCATCAATCATCAATCATCAATCATCAATCATCAATCATCAATCATCAATCATCAATCATCAATCATCAATCATCAATCATCAATCATCAATCATCAATCATCAATCATCAATCATCAATCATCAATCATCAATCATCAATCATCAATCATCAATCATCAATCATCAATCATCAATCATCAATCATCAATCATCAATCATCAATCATCAATCATCAATCATCAATCATCAATCATCAATCATCAATCATCAATCATCAATCATCAATCATCAATCATCAATCATCAATCATCAATCATCAATCATCAATCATCAATCATCAATCATCAATCATCAATCATCAATCATCAATCATCAATCATCAATCATCAATCATCAATCATCAATCATCAATCATCAATCATCAATCATCAATCATCAATCATCAATCATCAATCATCGATCATCAATCATCGATCATCGATCATCGATCATCGATCATCGATCATCGATCATCGATCATCGATCATCAATCATCAATCATCAATCATCAATCATCAATCATCAATCATCAATCATCAATCATCAATCATCAATCATCAATCATCAATCATCAATCATCAATCATCAATCATCAATCATCAATCATCAATCATCAATCATCAATCATCAATCATCAATCATCAATCATCAATCATCAATCATCAATCATCAATCATCAATCATCAATCATCAATCATCAATCATCAATCATCAATCATCAATCATCAATCATCAATCATCAATCATCAATCATCAATCATCAATCATCAATCATCAATCATCAATCATCAATCATCAATCATCAATCATCAATCATCAATCATCAATCATCAATCATCAATCATCAATCATCAATCATCAATCATCAATCATCAATCATCAATCATCAATCATCAATCATCAATCATCAATCATCAATCATCAATCATCAATCATCAATCATCAATCATCAATCATCAATCATCAATCATCAATCATCAATCATCAATCATCAATCATCAATCATCAATCATCAATCATCAATCATCAATCATCAATCATCAATCATCAATCATCAATCATCAATCATCAATCATCAATCATCAATCATCAATCATCAATCATCAATCATCAATCATCAATCATCAATCATCAATCATCAATCATCAATCATCAATCATCAATCATCAATCATCAATCATCAATCATCAATCATCAATCATCAATCATCAATCATCAATCATCAATCATCAATCATCAATCATCAATCATCAATCATCAATCATCAATCATCAATCATCAATCATCAATCATCAATCATCAATCATCAATCATCAATCATCAATCATCAATCATCAATCATCAATCATCAATCATCAATCATCAATCATCAATCATCAATCATCAATCATCAATCATCAATCATCAATCATCAATCATCAATCATCAATCATCAATCATCAATCATCAATCATCAATCATCAATCATCAATCATCAATCATCAATCATCAATCATCAATCATCAATCATCAATCATCAATCATCAATCATCAATCATCAATCATCAATCATCAATCATCAATCATCAATCATCAATCATCAATCATCAATCATCAATCATCAATCATCAATCATCAATCATCAATCATCAATCATCAATCATCAATCATCAATCATCAATCATCAATCATCAATCATCAATCATCAATCATCAATCATCAATCATCAATCATCAATCATCAATCATCAATCATCAATCATCAATCATCAATCATCAATCATCAATCATCAATCATCAATCATCAATCATCAATCATCAATCATCAATCATCAATCATCAATCATCAATCATCAATCATCAATCATCAATCATCGATCATCAATCATCAATCATCGATCATCAATCATCAATCATCAATCATCAATCATCAATCATCAATCATCAATCATCAATCATCAATCATCAATCATCAATCATCAATCATCAATCATCAATCATCAATCATCAATCATCAATCATCAATCATCAATCATCAATCATCAATCATCAATCATCAATCATCAATCATCAATCATCAATCATCAATCATCAATCATCAATCATCAATCATCAATCATCAATCATCAATCATCAATCATCAATCATCAATCATCAATCATCATCAATCATCAATCATCAATCATCAATTATCGATCATCAATCATCGATCATCGATCATCGATCATCGATCACCGATCATTCATCAATCATCAATCATCAATCATCAATCATCAATCATCAATCATCAATCATCAATCATCAATCATCAATCATCAATCATCAATCATCAATCATCAATCATCAATCATCAATCATCAATCATCAATCATCAATCATCAATCATCAATCATCAATCATCAATCATCAATCATCAATCATCAATCATCAATCATCAATCATCAATCATCAATCATCAATCATCAATCATCAATCATCAATCATCAATCATCAATCATCAATCATCAATCATCAATCATCAATCATCAATCATCAATCATCAATCATCAATCATCAATCATCAATCATCAATCATCAATCATCAATCATCAATCATCAATCATCAATCATCAATCATCAATCATCAATCATCAATCATCAATCATCAATCATCAATCATCAATCATCAATCATCAATCATCAATCATCAATCATCAATCATCAATCATCAATCATCAATCATCAATCATCAATCATCAATCATCAATCATCAATCATCAATCATCAATCATCAATCATCAATCATCAATCATCAATCATCAATCATCAATCATCAATCATCAATCATCAATCATCAATCATCAATCATCAATCATCAATCATCAATCATCAATCATTAATCATCAATCATCAATCATCAATCATCAATCTCCAATCATCAATCATCAATCATCAATCATCAATCATCAATCATCAATCATCAATCATTGTTGAGACCACGAAATTTGTACGGCCCTGCATATCAAGCCACCCCCCCCCCCCTTATTTTTGCGCTCTCCAGATCGAGCCGCTCTCGGTTTTGGTTTGCGTAGTCAGTCGAAAAATACATACGAGGCAACCAGCACGCAGCTTGCGGTTGAGAACAATAAACCTAATATACTGTATAATGGAGTATTTTCTTCATTTCCCGTCATCACCGAAAACAAAATAAGTGGTTCAGAAATTAAGATTTTTGCCACAGAGAAGAGCGATTCGCGTGCATAAACACGGAAACTCACGAGGGCACGTTTTGCAATCGTTCAACATTTTGGTCCTTCGAGCCGGATACCTCCGGAAAAATTGCGGTGTCGACAACCTTATCGAATCCCAGTGAATGTGAAATACGTGTCATCAACGAAAATCGCTGACAAATAATCGAAATGAGCATTCTAACGAGCACGTGAAAAAAAAATCATATCCCGCGTAAGTTTTTCTCCCGGTTAACCTCGCTCAGCGTGCCGATAACTCGAGCGAGAGAGGCAGCGTATATATGGTTCATCAAAATCACGACAGGAGCGTCGCTATCGCGCATTCTCGAGCGAGAGAGACAACGCCACAACAATACGTCGACGTAACAGAGAGCGGTTTCGCACAACAACGAGAGAACGATAACGAACAAGAAGCCATCGAAATTTAACGCGTGTTTGAGGCTGCGAGAATATCATTTATATCAAATCAGGTTTTTCCTAGTATTTAAGCATCATTATTGTTAGCATTACTTCCATCCTCATTACGATCGCTCGCAGAGAGGATTAACTCGTTTCGATATACACAATGAGCAGCGAACCTCGCATGCTCGTTCACAAACGCGCTACTGTAAAATCACGATTGACTCGTTTCAGAAGCTATCTGGAAACATGGGCTGATCGCCCAGACGAACAGCAATTAATCGAGCGGTTAGCGAAATTCAAAGCCAGCTGGGATGAGTTTGACGAAGTGCAATCTGCCCTCGATTCGTTAAAAACTGATGAACCCAGTGAGGATGATGATGAAAGAGCCTCGTTCGAAGAAGCATATTTCGAACTTGTCGCTCGTGCTCAACGACGACTCGCGAGCGTCCGACCCGCTAGTGCGCTCGACAACGTGACCGCCAACATGTCATTGCTGGGTGGGCAAAACGTGCCAACACACATAAAGTTACCGACGATTAACTTACCTGTTTTTAGTGGGCAGTACGATGCGTGGCTGGGTTTCCATGATAATTTCAGGTCTATCGTTCACGAGAACGCGAATCTTACGCCGGTTCAAAAATTGCAATATCTGCGTTCGTCGTTGAAGGACGAGGCCGCTGAAGTAATTCAATCTATCGAAACCTCATCGCAAAATTACGAAGTCGCTTGGGCTCTCCTTGTAGAACGGTATGACAATCGACGAATAATCATACAGAGTCACATTCGCGCTCTTTTTGAATTACAGGGAATAACGAAAGAGTCTTCAACACAGTTACGATCGCTGGTCGATAGCGCTTTAAAACATACACGAGCACTTCATGCTCTTGGGCAGCCAACCCATCATTGGGACGCGTTGCTAATTTATTTAATAACGTCCAAACTCGACCGAAACACCCACAAGGAATGGGAACGTTCTCTTGATGGCAGCGACACGCCACGCATCGCTGATTTCTGGAAATTCTTAAAAAATCGTTGTCACGTTTTGGAAAATGTAAGTCATGAAGTTTTGAACCAAACGACAAAGGGTCAATCGCGATCGAATTATCCGCGGTCAAATGCGAGTCAGAAATCTCAACAAGCGCTCGTTACCGCGAACATAAAATTCGAATGCGCGCTTTGCAAACAGAATCATAATGTATTTCATTGCGAACAGTTCTTAAAACTAAGTCGCGACTCGAGATCTGCCATGGTGAAGTCCTTGGGGCTTTGTTACAATTGTTTGCGGCCGAATCACATGGCAAGCGATTGTAAATCTGGTACGTGCAGAAAATGCAAGCGTAAGCATCACACTCTTCTTCATTTGGGAAATGAGTCCGAGCCTCAAGCAGCTCACAGTTCAAGCATAGCAGACATTAAGCCTCTCCCGAGCCTTCATGCCATTGTCACTTCACAGGTTCTGTTGTCCACGGCATCGGTACTTATGCTAAATAAAAACAGAGAGCCGGTTGAATGCAAAGTTTTATTGGATAACGGATCCCAGTCTAACTTTATTACTGAACGATTGTGCAGTGCTTTAAACCTTGCAAAAACGGAAGTAAATATACCAGTGTCGGGTTTCAATCAAAGTCTAACGCATATTAAACATTCGGTCAATACCAGTATCAAATCAAGAGATGCACGTTTCAAGGCCGAATTATCCTTCCTGGTAGTGTCGCGAATCACGGAGACGCTTCCGGCCCAAGCAATTAATCGTAGCATGTTAAATATCCCCGGGAATATCACTTTGGCAGATCCCGATTTTTGCAGTCCCTCGGAAATTGACGCGCTCATTGGTGCGGAGATATTTTACCATCTGCTTTGCGTTGGACAAATTAAACTAAACAACTCCGCGTTAATCTTGCAAAAAACGCGGCTTGGTTGGATAATCTCAGGATCGACTCATGGTCGAGAGCGCGCGTCGAATCGAACGTCGTGCAATTTGGTCACCGATTCTTTAGATGCACAAGTTTCTAAATTTTGGGAAGTTGAAGAAGTCCCGAGCACTAAACATTTGTCGAGCGAAGAAAGGCTGTGCGAGGAACATTTCTCTGCGACGTATTCTAGGGATTCGAGCGGGCGATATATAGTCAGATTACCCTTTAACGATAAAAAATGCGAACTCGGCGATTCTTATGAAACAGCAAAAAAAAGATTGTATGCGTTAGAACGACGATTAGCACAGGACACTCAAACACGTGAAGAATATTCAAGATTCCTCACCGAATACAAGCAGCTTGGTCACATGACAGAGGTGTCTGGCCCGGACGCCACTGAAGGCGGATATTTCATCCCACATCACCCGGTGTTCAAGCGTGACAGTCACACAACAAAATTGCGGGTCGTTTTTGACGCATCTTCGAAAACTACCAGCGAGATATCACTAAACGACGTGCTTATTGCAGGTCCCACGATCCAAGAAGATTTGTTTTCCATCATCACGAGATTTCGGACCCATAAATACGTGTTAACCGCGGACATCGAGAAGATGTACAGGCAGGTCACTCTTCATCCCGATGATATCAAGTTTCAACGAATATTGTGGCGCGAAAATCGAAGTGAACCGATCACGACATTTCAGCTAAACACAGTAACCTATGGGACGGCTCCTGCATCGTTCCTTGCAATCCGCGCCTTACTGCAACTGTCCAGCGACGAGCAGGACCCATTCCCACTTGCGAGCAAGGTAATCCGAGAAGATTTTTACGTTGACGATCTTCTGACCGGCGCATCGAGTCTTGAAGAAGCAGGAAGACTACGAGATGAACTCATCGCCGCATTAGCTCGTGGCGGATTTCACTTACGTCAATGGTGTTCGAACGCACCAATCCTCCTGGAAAAATTGTTCGAAAAATCTGTCGATCCACATATCTGTCTAAGCGAGTCTGAAACTCAAAAAACTCTCGGCATTCATTGGCAGCCTCGCGACGATGAGTTGGTTCACAGTGTAAAACCATTTGACGGACAACAAAGGACGACTAAGAGAACCCTGCTTTCTCAAGTCGCCTCCCTTTTCGACCCTCTAGGACTTCTGGGCCCAATCATAGTGAAGGCGAAGATCATGCTGCAGCAACTGTGGGAGATCAAGCTAGATTGGGATGAGTCGGTCCCGTTCGATGTGGCTACATCCTGGAGCAAATACAAAGAGCAAATCGACGTTGTAAACAATTTCACGCTCCCACGCCAGATAATCGTCGAAAACGCCGTAGTCCTACAATTACATGGGTTCTGTGATGCAAGTGAAGCCGCCTATGGCACCGTGCTATACGTGCGATCTGCGAGCTCCTCGGGCATCAATACGGTTCGGTTGGTCTGCTCCAAAACTCGTGTGGCACCGATCAAAAAGATATCGTTGCCACGACTCGAATTGTGCGCAGCCGTGCTCCTCGGAAGGCTCTATGAGAGTGCTATTAAATCACTGAGGATAAAATTCGATGCGGCCTTTTTCTGGTCTGACTCCACGATTGCCCTGCATTGGATTCAAACGTCACCGCATAAGTTAAAAACGTTTGTGGCCAACCGCGTTTCGCAGATCCAGGATAGCACCCAATTCGGAAAATGGCGGCACGTGCCAACTCACGATAATCCCGCAGACGCATTATCAAGAGGACAATTTCCCAGTGAGTTTACTAACAATCAGCTATGGCCAAATGGTCCGACTTGGTTATTGAAGGATGAAACTACATGGCCTCCGAATTTAATACCCAGTATTCAAATTCCGGAACAACGCGCGACGGTCATTCTGTCAGCAGTACTCGATGTCGAGTTCCTTTCGAAATATTCGTCGCTCATTAAGATGAAGAGAATAGTCGCCTATTGTCTGCGTTTCTGTAATAACTGCCGATCGCTCAAACCCGCGTCTGATGATCTCAGTCCAGAAGAAATCAAAATAGCCGAAGAACGTATCATAAGAGCCGTTCAACATGATGTTTTTGCGAAAGAGTTGCGTGATTTGACCAAAAATCACGTGGTAGACAAAAAAAGTGGCATACTATCGCTATGTCCATTCATCGACTCGGACGGAACACTCCGAGTTGGGGGTCGACTAAAGCATGCACCTCTGGAATATGACGCACGGCATCCGATTTTGTTGCCACCTAAAAATCATGTAACGGAACTTATTATTCGCGAGACTCACGTCGAACTCTGTCACGCCGGAATCCAAACTACATTGTATGCGATACGACGAAAGTACTGGCTTCTCAATGGAAAAAACTGCGTCAAGGGAGTTATCCGAAAATGCATCTCATGCTACCGCTGGAAACCTTCCACCCCCGACTACACGATGGGTAACTTACCAAAAATTAGGCTTATAAGCACGCGACCATTCGAAAATGTCGGCGTCGACTTTTGTGGTCCATTTTTGATCAAGGAGAAAAAGTATCGTAATCGCAACAAGGTGAAAATATATGTCGCTGTATTCGTATGCTTGGTCACTAAAGCTGTTCACCTCGAAACTGTGAGTGACTTGACCACTGAGGCCTTCATAGCAAGTTTGAAGCGACTGTTCGCGCGTCGGGGCAAGGCTCGTATAATCCAGTCCGATAACGCGACAAACTTCGGTGGCGCAAGCAATCACTTAAAGGAAATATTCGAGTTCTTACACAAAAAAGAAAGTCAAAAAATGATTATTCGTTTTTTATCGAATCAGGGAATACAGTGGTCCTTTATACCTCCTCGCTCACCACACTTCGGCGGTATATGGGAAGCCGCCGTAAAGAGTTTTAAGCACCACTTGCGCCGGACTATCGGAGATACCCTGTTCACCCTTGAAGAATTCAATACCTTTGTGATCGAGGTGGAAGCGATTTTAAATTCGAGGCCTCTCACGCCGCTGTCCGCCGATCCAAACGATCCAGTCGCTTTGACACCCGCCCATTTTTTGATTAACGCATCCTTGCTTTCCATTCCCGAGCATGACTTTACGAATACGGTTCCAAATCGCCTGTCAACCTGGCAGCACATACAAAAGGTAAAACAGCACTTTTGGGAGCGATGGAACAAGGAGTACCTCAATGAGCTTCAGCAGCGTGTTAAATGGACCAAAGGCGAAACGCCCAATGTGAGCGTAGGAGATCTTGTAATACTCAGAGAAGACAACACTCCGCCGCTACACTGGCCTACCGGTCGAGTGATAACAATTCATCCCGGTGACGATGGCAAGGTTAGAGTGGTTACTGTCAAAACGGCGAATGGCGTGTACAAGCGAAGCGTAAAAAAGGTGTCGCCACTACCAGTAGCGTAAACCGTAATTGCTAAGATTTATTTCCTATTGTTTTCATTTGTTTTTGAACATAGCGTTCAAAGGGGGGCGGTATGTTGAGACCACGAAATTTGTACGGCCCTGCATATCAAGCCACCCCCCCCCCCCTTATTTTTGCGCTCTCCAGATCGAGCCGCTCTCGGTTTTGGTTTGCGTAGTCAGTCGAAAAATACATACGAGGCAACCAGCACGCAGCTTGCGGTTGAGAACAATAAACCTAATATACTGTATAATGGAGTATTTTCTTCATTTCCCGTCATCACCGAAAACAAAATAAGTGGTTCAGAAATTAAGATTTTTGCCACAGACAAGAGCGATTCGCGTGCATAAACACGGAAACTCACGAGGGCACGTTTTGCAATCGTTCAACAATCATCAATCATCAATCATCAATCATCAATCATCAATCATCAATCATCAATCATCAATCATCAATCATCAATCATCAATCATCAATCATCAATCATCAATCATCAATCATCAATCATCAATCATCAATCATCAATCATCAATCATCAATCATCAATCATCAATCATCAATCATCAATCATCAATCATCAATCATCAATCATCAATCATCAATCATCAATCATCAATCATCAATCATCAATCATCAATCATCAATCATCAATCATCAATCATCAATCATCAATCATCAATCATCAATCATCAATCATCAATCATCAATCATCAATCATCAATCATCAATCATCAATCATCAATCATCAATCATCAATCATCAATCATCAATCATCAATCATCAATCATCAATCATCAATCATCAATCATCAATCATCAATCATCAATCATCAATCATCAATCATTAATTATCAATCATCAATCATCAATCATCAATCATCAATCATCAATCATCAATCATCAATCATCAATCATCAATCATCAATCATCAATCATCAATCATCAATCATCAATCATCAATCATCAATCATCAATCATCAATCATCAATCATCAATCATCAATCATCAATCATCAATCATCAATCATCAATCATCAATCATCAATCATCAATCATCAATCATCAATCATCAATCATCAATCATCAATCATCAATCATCAATCATCAATCATCAATCATCAATCATCAATCATCAATCATCAATCATCAATCATCGATCATCAATCATCAATCATCAATCATCAATCATCAATCATCAATCATCAATCATCAATCATCAATCACCAATCATCAATCATCAATCATCAATCATCAATCATCAATCATCAATCATCAATCATCAATCATCAATCATCAATCATCAATCATCAATCATCAATCATCAATCATCAATCATCAATCATCAATCATCAATCATCAATCATCAATCATCAATCATTAATCATCAATCATCAATCATCAATCATCAATCATCAATCATCAATCATCAATCATCAATCATCAATCATCAATCATCAATCATCAATCATCAATCATCAATCATCAATCATCAATCATCAATCATCAATCATCAATCATCAATCATCAATCATCAATCATCAATCATCAATCATCAATCATCAATCATCAATCATCAATCATCAATCATCAATCATCAATCATCAATCATCAATCATCAATCATCAATCATCAATCATCAATCATCAATCATCAATCATCAATCATCAATCATCAATCATCAATCATCAATCATCAATCATCAATCATTAATCATCAATCATCAATCATCAATCATCAATCATCAATCATCAATCATCAATCATCAATCATCAATCATCAATCATCAATCATCAATCATCAATCATCAATCATCAATCATCAATCATCAATCATCGATCATCGATCATCGATCATCGATCATCAATCATCAATCATCAATCATCAATCATCAATCATCAATCATCAATCATCAATCATCAATCATCAATCATCAATCATCAATCATCAATCATCAATCATCAATCATCAATCATCAATCATCAATCATCAATCATCAATCATCAATCATCAATCATCAATCATCAATCATCAATCATCAATCATCAATCATCAATCATCAATCATCAATCATCAATCATCAATCATCAATCCCCAATCATCAATCATCAATCATCAATCATCAATCATCAATCATCAATCATCAATCATCAATCATCAATCATCAATCATCAATCATCAATCATCAATCATCAATCATCAATCATCAATCATCAATCATCAATCATCAATCATCAATCATCAATCATCAATCATCAATCATCAATCATCAATCATCAATCATCAATCATCAATCATCAATCATCAATCATCAATCATCAATTATCAATCATCAATCATCAATCATCAATCATCAATCATCAATCATCAATCATCAATCATCAATCATCAATCATCAATCATCAATCATCAATCATCAATCATCAATCATCAATCATCAATCATCAATCATCAATCATCAATCATCAATCTTCAATCATCAATCATCAATCATCAATCATCAATCATCAATCATCAATCATCAATCATCAATCATCAATCATCAATCATCGATCATCAATCATCAATCATCAATCATCAATCATCAATCATCAATCATCAATCATCAATCATCAATCATCAATCATCAATCATCAATCATCAATCATCAATCATCAATCATCAATCATCAATCATCAATCATCAATCATCAATCATCAATCATCAATCATCAATCATCAATCATCAATCATCAATCATCAATCATCAATCATCAATCATCAATCATCAATCATCAATCATCAATCATCAATCATCAATCATCAATCATCAATCATCAATCATCAATCATCAATCATCAATCATCAATCATCAATCATCAATCATCAATCATCAATCATCAATCATCAATCATCAATCATCAATCATCGATCATCGATCATCGATCATCGATCATCGATCATCGATCATCAATCATCAATCATCAATCATCAATCATCAATCATCAATCATCAATCATCAATCATCAATCATCAATCATCAATCATCAATCATCAATCATCAATCATCAATCATCAATCATCAATCATCAATCATCAATCATCAATCATCAATCATCAATCATCAATCATCAATCATCAATCATCAATCATCAATCATCAATCATCAATCATCAATCATCAATCATCAATCATCAATCATCAATCATCAATCATCAATCATCAATCATCAATCATCAATCATCAATCATCAATCATCAATCATCAATCATCAATCATCAATCATCAATCATCAATCATCAATCATCAATCATCAATCATCAATCATCAATCATCAATCATCAATCATCAATCATCAATCATCAATCATCAATCATCAATCATCAATCATCAATCATCAATCATCAATCATCAATCATCAATCATCAATCATCAATCATCAATCATCAATCATCAATCATCAATCATCAATCATCAATCATCAATCATCAATCATCAATCATCAATCATCAATCATCAATCATCAATCATCAATCATCAATCATCAATCATCAATCATCAATCATCAATCATCAATCATCAATCATCAATCATCAATCATCAATCATCAATCATCAATCATCAATCATCAATCATCAATCATCAATCATCAATCATCAATCATCAATCATCAATCATCAATCATCAATCATCAATCATCAATCATCAATCATCAATCATCAATCATCAATCATCAATCATCAATCATCAATCATCAATCATCAATCATCAATCATCAATCATCAATCATCAATCATCAATCATCAATCATCAATCATCAATCATCAATCATCAATCATCAATCATCAATCATCAATCATCAATCATCAATCATCAATCATCAATCATCAATCATCAATCATCAATCATCAATCATCAATCATCAATCATCAATCATCAATCATCAATCATCAATCATCAATCATCAATCATCAATCATCAATCATCAATCATCAATCATCAATCATCAATCATCAATCATCAATCATCAATCATCAATCATCAATCATCAATCATCAATCATCAATCATCAATCATCAATCATCAATCATCAATCATCAATCATCAATCATCAATCATCAATCATCAATCATCAATCATCAATCATCAATCATCAATCATCAATCATCAATCATCAATCATCAATCATCAATCATCAATCATCAATCATCAATCATCAATCATCAATCATCAATCATCAATCATCAATCATCAATCATCAATCATCAATCATCAATCATCAATCATCAATCATCAATCATCAATCATCAATCATCAATCATCAATCATCAATCATCAATCATCAATCATCAATCATCAATCATCAATCATCAATCATCAATCATCAATCATCAATCATCAATCATCAATCATCAATCATCAATCATCAATCATCAATCATCAATCATCAATCATCAATCATCAATCATCAATCATCAATCATCAATCATCAATCATCAATCATCAATCATCAATCATCAATCATCAATCATCAATCATCAATCATCAATCATCAATCATCAATCATCAATCATCAATCATCAATCATCAATCATCAATCATCAATCATCAATCATCAATCATCAATCATCAATCATCAATCATCAATCATCAATCATCAATCATCAATCATCAATCATCAATCATCAATCATCAATCATCAATCATCAATCATCAATCATCAATCATCAATCATCAATCATCAATCATCAATCATCAATCATCAATCATCAATCATCAATCATCAATCATCAATCATCAATCATCAATCATCAATCATCAATCATCAATCATCAATCATCAATCATCAATCATCAATCATCAATCATCAATCATCAATCATCAATCATCAATCATCAATCATCAATCATCAATCATCAATCATCAATCATCAATCATCAATCATCAATCATCAATCATCAATCATCAATCATCAATCATCAATCATCAATCATCAATCATCAATCATCAATCATCAATCATCAATCATCAATCATCAATCATCAATCATCAATCATCAATCATCAATCATCAATCATCAATCATCAATCATCAATCATCAATCATCAATCATCAATCATCAATCATCAATCATCAATCATCAATCATCAATCATCAATCATCAATCATCAATCATCAATCATCAATCATCAATCATCAATCATCAATCATCAATCATCAATCATCAATCATCAATCATCAATCATCAATCATCAATCATCAATCATCAATCATCAATCATCAATCATCAATCATCAATCATCAATCATCAATCATCAATCATCAATCATCAATCATCAATCATCAATCATCAATCATCAATCATCAATCATCAATCATCAATCATCAATCATCAATCATCAATCATCAATCATCAATCATCAATCATCAATCATCAATCATCAATCATCAATCATCAATCATCAATCATCAATCATCAATCATCAATCATCAATCATCAATCATCAATCATCAATCATCAATCATCAATCATCAATCATCAATCATCAATCATCAATCATCAATCATCAATCATCAATCATCAATCATCAATCATCAATCATCAATCATCAATCATCAATCATCAATCATCAATCATCAATCATCAATCATCAATCATCAATCATCAATCATCAATCATCAATCATCAATCATCAATCATCAATCATCAATCATCAATCATCAATCATCAATCATCAATCATCAATCATCAATCATCAATCATCAATCATCAATCATCAATCATCAATCATCAATCATCAATCATCAATCATCAATCATCAATCATCAATCATCAATCATCAATCATCAATCATCAATCATCAATCATCAATCATCAATCATCAATCATCAATCATCAATCATCAATCATCAATCATCAATCATCAATCATCAATCATCAATCATCAATCATCAATCATCAATCATCAATCATCAATCATCAATCATCAATCATCAATCATCAATCATCAATCATCAATCATCAATCATCAATCATCAATCATCAATCATCAATCATCAATCATCAATCATCAATCATCAATCATCAATCATCAATCATCAATCATCAATCATCAATCATCAATCATCAATCATCAATCATCAATCATCAATCATCAATCATCAATCATCAATCATCAATCATCAATCATCAATCATCAATCATCAATCATCAATCATCAATCATCAATCATCAATCATCAATCATCAATCATCAATCATCAATCATCAATCATCAATCATCAATCATCAATCATCAATCATCAATCATCAATCATCAATCATCAATCGACAATCATCAATCATCAATCATCAATCATCAATCATCAATCATCAATCATCAATCATCAATCATCAATCATCAATCATCAATCATCAATCATCAATCATCAATCATCAATCATCAATCATCAATCATCAATCATCAATCATCAATCATCAATCATCAATCATCAATCATCAATCATCAATCATCAATCATCAATCATCAATCATCAATCATCAATCATCAATCATCAATCATCAATCATCAATCATCAATCATCAATCATCAATCATCAATCATCAATCATCAATCATCAATCATCAATCATCAATCATCAATCATCAATCATCAATCATCAATCATCAATCATCAATCATCAATCATCAATCATCAATCATCAATCATCAATCATCAATCATCAATCATCAATCATCAATCATCAATCATCAATCATCAACCATCAATCATCAATCATCAATCATCAATCAACAATCATCAATCATCAATCATCAATTATCAATTATCAATTATCAATTATCAATCGTCAATCAGCAATCATCAATTATCAATCATCGATCATCGATCATCGATCATTAATCATCGATCATCGATCATCGATCATCGATCATCGATCATCGATCATCGATCATCGATCATCGATCATCGATCGTCGATCATCGATCATCAATCATCAATCATCAATCATCAATCATCAATCATCAATCATCAATCATCAATCATCAATCATCAATCATCAATCATCAATCATCAATCATCAATCATCAATCATCAATCATCAATCATCAATCATCAATCATCAATCATCAATCATCAATCATCAATCATCAATCATCAATCATCAATCATCAATCATCAATCATCAATCATCAATCATCAATCATCAATCATCAATCATCAATCATCAATCATCAATCATCAATCATCAATCATCAATCATCAATCATCAATCATCAATCATCAATCATCAATCATCAATCATCAATCATCAATCATCAATCATCAATCATCAATCATCAATCATCAATCATCAATCATCAATCATCAATCATCAATCATCAATCATCAATCATCAATCATCAATCATCAATCATCAATCATCAATCATCAATCATCAATCATCAATCATCAATCATCAATCATCAATCATCAATCATCAATCATCAATCATCAATCATCAATCATCAATCATCAATCATCAATCATCAATCATCAATCATCAATCATCAATCATCAATCATCAATCATCAATCATCAATCATCAATCATCAATCATCAATCATCAATCATCAATCATCAATCATCAATCATCAATCATCAATCATCAATCATCAATCATCAATCATCAATCATCAATCATCAATCATCAATCATCAATCATCAATCATCAATCATCAATCATCAATCATCAATCATCAATCATCAATCATCAATCATCAATCATCAATCATCAATCATCAATCATCAATCATCAATCATCAATCATCAATCATCAATCATCAATCATCAATCATCAATCATCAATCATCAATCATCAATCATCAATCATCAATCATCAATCATCAATCATCAATCATCAATCATCAATCATCAATCATCAATCATCAATCATCAATCATTAATCATCAATAATTAATCATTAATCATCAATCATCAATCATCAATCATCAATCATCAATCATCAATCATCAATCATCAATCATCAATCATCAATCATCAATCATCAATCATCAATCATCAATCATCAATCATCAATCATCAATCATCAATCATCAATCATCAATCATCAATCATCAATCATCAATCATCAATCATCAATCATCAATCATCAATCATCAATCATCAATCATCAATCATCAATCATCAATCATCAATCATCAATCATCAATCATCAATCATCAATCATTAATCATCAATCATCAATCATCAATCATCAATCATCAATCATCAATCATCAATCATCAATCATCAATCATCAATCATCAATCATCAATCATCAATCATCAATCATCAATCATCGATCATCAATCATCAATCATCAATCATCAATCATCAATCATCAATCATCAATCATCAATCATCAATCATCAATCATCAATCATCAATCATCAATCATCAATCATCAATCATCAATCATCAATCATCAATCATCAATCATCAATCATCAATCATCAATCATCAATCATCAATCATCAATCATCAATCATCAATCATCAATCATCAATCATCAATCATCAATCATCAATCATCAATCATCAATCATCAATCATCAATCATCAATCATCAATCATCAATCATCAATCATCAATCATCAATCATCAATCATCAATCATCAATCATCAATCATCAATCATCAATCATCAATCATCAATCATCAATCATCAATCATCAATCATCAATCATCAATCATCAATCATCAATCATCAATCATCAATCATCAATCATCAATCATCAATCATCAATCATCAATCATCAATCATCAATCATCAATCATTAATCATTAATCATCAATCATCAATCATCAATCATCAATCATCAATCATCAATCATCAATCATCAATCATCAATCATCAATCATCAATCATCAATCATCAATCATCAATCATCAATCATCAATCATCAATCATCAATCATCAATCATCAATCATCAATCATCAATCATCAATCATCAATCATCAATCATCAATCATCAATCATCAATCATCAATCATCAATCATCAATCATCAATCATCAATCATCAATCATCAATCATCAATCATCAATCATCAATTATCAATCATCAATCATCAATCATCAATCATCAATCATCAATCATCAATCATCAATCATCAATCATCAATCATCAATCATCAATCATCAATCATCAATCATCAATCATCAATCATCAATCATCAATCATCAATCATCAATCATCAATCATCAATCATCAATCATCAATCATCAATCATCAATCATCAATCATCAATCATCAATCGACAATCATCAATCATCAATCATCAATCATCAATCATCAATCATCAATCATCAATCATCAATCATCAATCATCAATCATCAATCATCAATCATCAATCATCAATCATCAATCATCAATCATTAATCATCAATCATCAATCATCAATCATCAATCATCAATCATCAATCATCAATCATCAATCAACAATCATCAATCATCAATCATCAATCATCAATCATCAATCATCAATCATCAATCATCAATCATCAATCATCAATCATCAATCATCAATCATCAATCATCAATCATCAATTATCAATCATCAATCATCAATCATCAATCATCAATCATCAATCATCAATCATCAATCATCAATCATCAATCATCAATCATCAATCATCAATCATCAATCATCAATCATCAATCATCAATCATTAATCATCAATCATTAATCATCAATCATCAATCATCAATCATCAATCATCAATCATCAATCATCAATCATCAATCATCAATCATCAATCATCAATCATCAATCATCAATCATCAATCATCAATCATCAATCATCAATCATCAATCATCAATCATCAATCATCAATCATCAATCATCAATCATCAATCATCAATCATCAATCATCAATCATCAATCATCAATCATCAATCATCAATCATCAATCATCAATCATCAATCATCAATCATCAATCATCAATCATCAATCATCAATCATCAATCATCAATCATCAATCATCAATCATCAATCATCAATCATCAATCATCAATCATCAATCATCAATCATCAATCATCAATCATCAATCATCAATCATCAATCATCAATCATCAATCATCAATCATCAATCATCAATCATCAATCATCAATCATCAATCATCAATCATCAATCATCAATCATCAATCATCAATCATCAATCATCAATCATCAATCATCAATCATCAATCATCAATCATCAATCATCAATCATCAATCATCAATCATCAATCATCAATCATCAATCATCAATCATCAATCATCAATCATCAATCATCAATCATCAATCATCAATCATCAATCATCAATCATCAATCATCAATCATCAATCATCAATCATCAATCATCAATCATCAATCATCAATCATCAATCATCAATCATCAATCATCAATCATCAATCATCAATCATCAATCATCAATCATTAATCATCAATCATTAATCATCAATCATCAATCATCAATCATCAATCATTAATCATCAATCATCAATCATCAATCATCTGTTGTGTCCCCCGGATGACCCGTGTCTCCTCGAATCTTCAGATTACGGGTCAGGAGGGATAAGTCGGGATCTCTTGCCACAAATAAGTATTAACTCATAAAATACAGACACGCTTTGGATTTATTATGGTTTTTGGGTTTTTACACAGCAGATGTTATTCTCGATGACTCGGACTAACACTTTATTATCGCGGTGCGACGTATCACGTTTACCGCGCCGCGGGTTTCTATTAGATATTTCTATTCGCGCTTGTTACAAAGTATCGACGAGGAAATTCTATCGCGGCACGGGAGTCTGATGATCAGAGGACCGTTCGACTTGATCTTTCGTTCAAGACTGACTTTTCGATGGCGAGCTTTCGGTTCTTCGAGGCTCGTTGTCGAAAAGCTGATTCTACAATTTTGTGGTCTGACCGTTGCCAGCCAATCGAATGATTCGTTGTCAGCACGGTCTTTCGAAAAGGATTCAATTGTTGTAACGGAAATCCGTATTTCCGTTACTTCGCGTAAGCGGTTTCGTTTTATTTTGTTCCTTATAATTTCAATATTTAGCTGTCTGCAAAGGAAGTATTCGATCGTGAGAAACAATTATCGTGAGAAACGTATAATTGTTTCGAGAATTTATTGTTTATATAAATCTATAATGACAAAAATATACTTGAAAATTGCGGGGCACAACATCCCTCCCCCCTGAAAAGTAAAAATTTGGAACATGCAATGGACACAATTTTTACTTCAAATACAATTTTTTATGTGTCCAGGGGATTTTCGGTTTTTTGTTTAAGGGCATCGGTATACGCCTTTGCGCGACGGTAGTACTGGTCAAGCCGGCGTGCTGCCTCGTGATTATCGGGTTGGGTTCTGTGTCGCTCCTCTTCGCGGGGAGCGGCTGTTCCTAAATTGATTTCGACTGTCGCAGCTGAAGGCTGCGGTGTCGCTTTCTTTCTACGGGTTAAACGATATGCGGCGTAGCTGACCAGCGCTATCGCCGCGATTGCAAGTAGGGTTGTGGTACTGATCGTGAAAATACTGTGGAATTTATTGCGCTTTTCTTCTTGTAGCCGTTTTCGGATATCTCGGACTCGTTGTCCGAGCTCGCGTAGCTTTGCGGGGTTCCGGATGACTGGTTGTATCATCGCCGGTTCCCCGTCCTTCTTTGGGAGGGTGACTACCCTTTCCTCATCCTCCGAGAAGGTGAGGTTGCTGGAGGGCAAATAGTCTTCCTTGACCATTTGCACGTATCGTCGTCCTGTTGCGACACTGAAACCTCGGGCAGTTACCTTACATACTCCTATCAAAGCCATTATTCCTGTCCCTACTAGATTTTCGTGTTTTGCTATACCGTTATCGCATCTTATTCCGACTGTTTCGGTTATTGGTGCTACGTACAGCCATCTACCTGGCTGTAGCATAGTTATTAAGAGGGTATGTTGTAGATTTACAGCCCTCTTTTCGCAGTGAATTTCGCTTTCCGTGCGCGATTTTGCGAATATTTGTATTTCGCACGGCGCTTTCTCGGTCAACGGGTGCACCGGTAGCGCTGCGAAACAGATATAGAGTTTTTCGTTCAGCTTGCACTTGGCAAGGTCGTCGTGTGTCATCTGTATGTAGTTCTGGTTTTCGAGGTCGACAACCACGACGTCTTCCGTGGTGTCGAGGTAGACGTACGTGTCCCCGGTGGTTCTCGTCGGGAGGGGGTACGTCTTGCTGACTCTGTACCGCCGCTGCTCGAGGAGTGGTATATCCACCACTACTACCAACGTTCCGTTGTGGTAGTAAGCCGTTTTATCGCTGTAACTGAGGAGTTGCGTCATACGGTCCCTCGTTATCGTTGTTGGGAATGGGCATCCGGTCGGTAGGTACGGGAGTGCGTCGGTGAGGTACCGTACTAGTTTGCGGGGTGGTACTACCGCGACGTCTAATCGGCCGTGTCCGATGTCGACGACAGCCCTTACGAGCTCCTGTATGTCGTCGAGCACTGCTTCCACTACCACGCTTACGGCGGCTATGTTTTCCGTCAGCCGTTGCCGTCTCGTTACTTGATTTACGGCTTCGGAGTAGCTCTTTTCCAATTTATCGATCGCGTTCCTCAGGATCTTTTCGTTTGTTTCGACGTGCTTTGTTGTTTCGTTCAGCATGTCTACGGCTGCTTCTATTATTTGCAGCTGGTCTTGCGCTGCGTCCCTCAATGTTCTCTGGCTATCGCGTAAAGCGGCTAGCTGCTCATTGATTGCTTCAGCATCCTTACTATCCATGTTGCCGGAGATAAATTTTATTGCTGTGCCGAGTCCGTCGACCAGGCCTCTGCGGCTTCGGTCGTGTTGGTGGGGTCCCAGGAGGTCGAAGAGTGTCTCGATTCCGTCGGAAATTTTCCCCACCATCGGGACGACAGCTTCGGCTACGACGGCGCACAAATAATTTTCTCCGGTCCTAGCGTTGCACGTCTCAGTGATCGCGCTTAGGTAATTTTTTACGTCTTCCCCACGTTTGGCTAGTGGGGCCACGTTAAGAGCGATAGCTAATCGCCAAGTAGCTTTCGCCGCTGCGAGGCTCCCCATTTCTTCGTAGTAAATTCCGGGGCGGCTCTTGAACGTCGTGATTACGTAATCCGGCGGTGTATCGCTGCCGCACGTGATGCCGAGTGCGAGTAGGACGAACCTGCAACGGAGAGCGATGTTAGAGCGCTTTGTGGCTGCTGGGCGAGAGTTCTTGGATTTCCCTCCCCCCGGTATCGGGGTTTGGATGGGTCTCTGTGACGGGTTGAACCTCATTCTAAATTATTATATATATATATTTTTTTTTTTTTTTTTTTTTTTTTTCTAATGCTCTACCGCGAGCTTCAGCCGGTTAGCATGCGCCTTTAATGTTTTCCTTCCTTTTTGTAGTCCATGCAGCTCTCAGCCTCTCGCGCAGTTCGCTCGCGTAGTCATCGTATGTGTAGGTGCTACGCGGCTCTTGTTTCACCGCGGTCGGTAGCTCGGCTTCACGGCCGAACACCAGCTCGTGCGGTGATAAGCCGGTCGCGGTGTGAGGGGTGGTGTTGTACGTAAACATCGCGTACGGGAGCCACTCATCCCAGTCACTCTGGTCTTCGTTGATGAAATGACGAAGATATTCTGCGAGTGTGCGATGCGACCGCTCCAATGCCCCATTGCTTTCGGGATGGTATGCAGTCGTTTGTATTTTCTTTATGTGCAACAGCCTGCACACTTCTTTGAAAATGGTACTGAGGAAATTTTTGCCCTGGTCGGAAAGAACGGTTTCTGGGGTTCCGTATCGGCATATTATTTCCTCGGTAAAAACTTTAGCGATAGTATTAGCTTCCTGATTTGGTATAGCCATAGCTGCGCTA
This sequence comes from Sussaba pulchella, assembly GCA_963971145.1. Taxonomy (NCBI): domain Eukaryota; kingdom Metazoa; phylum Arthropoda; class Insecta; order Hymenoptera; family Ichneumonidae; genus Sussaba; species Sussaba pulchella. The sequence goes on from CAXAQZ010000063.1 coordinate 83,671, forward strand.
TACTTGGTAAGTGCGTCCTGGAACGTCAGGACGTATTTATTTCCCCGAGATGTTTCGGGTAAGGGACCGACTATGTCAACCGCGGTTTTCTCGAAGGATCTTTCAGGAGTGTCCGTAATTATCATCGGTGCTCGCTCCTTCCTTCGGAGCTTATTTTTTTGACATTTTAAACAGCGGGAGATATAGTCCCCCACCTCCTCTCGGATTCCGGGCCATTCGTATTTGATGCGAATCCGGGATGGAGTCCTTTTTAGTCCTTGATGTCCACCTAAAGGAGCATCGTAATATTCTTTAATAATAATTTTCCGTTCGTCGGGGCTGGGACAGGTTACGCTATTGTGGACGCTGCGCTTGTCTTTAATACAGCTGTCCTCGTCGCTACTGTGTTCCGTCTCCGTATCACTGTTCTCCCCGCTCTCCGCTTCCTCAGTCACGGGTAGCCGTCCGCTGACCGCTGCCCGGCGGCTCGAGCCGCTGGATCTCGCGCTCGCTACACCGCTGGTTTCGCTGTCGCACGGCGCGAGGCTTGCCTTCTCTCTCTTCTCGCCCGTTCCCTTCGCACGGCTGTCCGCGCTGTCCCCACTCGCGCCGCTCTCGGTTGCTATGGGGTACGGTGGATCGGTTGAGCGTGAGGCCATGCCGGGGGAGTTGCTTCTCTCTCTCTCCCGCGCAGTGTGCCCCTTCCTCTCCTTCCCTTGGCTTCTCGTCACCGCGCATATTCTACTCAATGCGTCGGCGTTCGTGTTCTTCTTCCCCGCTTTATACTCTATATCGAACTCATGCTCGGATAATTTAATTTTCCAACGCATGAGTCGAGAGCCGGGATCCTTCACACCGAATAGCCAAGTTAAGGGTTGGTGGTCCGTTATCACCTTAAAACGTGTACCGTAAACGTAAGGCCGGAACTGTGCAATTGCCCACACGATCGCGAGCAGTTCTTTCTCGGTCGTTGTGTAATTGAGTTCGGCCTTGGACAGAGTACGGCTCGCGTAACATATCGGAAGGTCGTCCCCGACCTCCCCTTGCGATAATATCGCTCCGATGGCCTTATCTGACGCATCGGTCGTTACTACAAATGGCTTACCGAAATCCGGGTATTGGAGTATCGGTGCCGTAGTCATTGCAGTTTTTAGCTCCTCGAACGCTGCGTCTCGGACGGCAGTCCATTCGAATGCTTCGTCCTTCCGCACGAGTTCCGTTAGGGGCTTCGCAATGCTCGAAAAGTTTTTTATAAATTTCCGGTAGTAGCCGGCCAACCCAAGGAAGGATTGTATTCCCTTAACGGTGGTTGGTATTGGGAAATTTTTTACAGCCGCTATTTTTTCGGGGTCTGCTTGTACGCCCTTTTCTGAAATTATATGACCGAGGTAATGCGTTTCTTTTCGCATTAGTTGACATTTACTCGGTTGAAGGGCCAATTTCGCTTCTCGCAAGCGTTGAAAGACTTCTGCGAGGCGACTGTTGTGCTCCTGCAGGGTCTTACCGTGGATGACGATATCATCCAGGTAGACGTAGCATTTTATCCCGTCCAGTCCCGCTAGGACTGTATTCATCAGCCTTTGGAACGTCGGGGGAGCATTTTTTAATCCGAAGGGCATTCGGTTGTATTCGAAATGCCCTTGCGGAGTCGAGAACGCGGTTTTTTCTTTATCTCTCGTGGCCATTGGAATTTGATGAAACCCCGATGCAAGGTCGAGAGTAGAAAAATACTTTGCCCTTCCCAGCTGGTCCAATATTTCGCTAATATTAGGCAGTGGGTACGAGTCTCCGATGGTTGCTTCGTTTAGTTTACGAAAGTCTACCACGACTCGCATTCGTCGTTGCCCGTTGGCATCTGGTTTCTTTGCTACAACCAGCAGTGGCGCGTTCCATTGGCTTTTGCTCGGTTGTATGATGCCATCGGACAACATTTCTTCCGTTTGTCGTTCTACTTCTTTTTTATGAGCTTCGGGAAGGCGATACGGGTGCACTTTTGTCGGTAACGTACCTTCCTTCAGGAGGATGCAGTGTTCGACTTTGTCTGTACACGGAAGCACGTCTCCCGGAAGGTGGAAAATGTCCTCGAATTTTTGTACCATTTCTTCGAGCGACGATAATTCCTCGGCATTGAGGTGTGCGAGATCGAGTTCGTCTCGCAGTCGGTCGAGCCTCTCGACCCCTCTGCCCGCGCGCACCGTACCTACGCTGAGCGACTCGGTCGCGCTATCACCTAGCGGCTCGAGTTGCACTACGGGTCGTAGTACTGTGTGTGCTCGGTCGCTGGTGTTTACTATGCTAACTGCACAGCTGTTCCCTCTCGGTGGCGTTACACAGGCACCGACGAGAATTTCTTTTTCGATTTCGTATTTCTCCACGAAACCGATGGTCTTGCTCTTCGTTTTCCCGTGGACGATCGTTTCGCTCCGCGGGGGCAAAGTAACCCTCTCGGTTCCGTCTATCAGTGGCATACTGTGTCCGTATAACTTCAGTACCTCGCCACCGAGGATATCGGCATGGTGCTTCTTTATGAAATCCATACCGAGAAGTCCGTTAACGCTCAACGGTACGTCGTCCTCGACGACGTAAAACCAGTGTCGTATTGTGACCTCTGGTACTTTTAGGGTGACCTCTGCTTTGCATACCGGGTGGATAGTCCTTCCCGATACGCCCTTCAGGGTCACTTTTGTTTTTTCGATCGTCGTTTGAGGCAACAGACAGTCTCGTCTGATGACGCAGCACTGAGCCCCGGTGTCGGCTTTCAGGGTGATTATACCGCTGGCCGAACTCGGAGACTCGATGTCGAAGTCGCTGCCCGACAACTCTGACGGGATTGAGACTTGCATGATTTGCATTTCCTCCTCTTCCGAGGCGTCTGATGTCGACTCTTGGTCGCTTATCGATACTAGATTGATCGATAGCGAACCCAACGTTAGCTTTGTCGACGCGTCGTCTTGCCCCGTCTTTTGTTGGTTGTTCTGGTAATTCTTCTTGTTGTTATTTTGCGACTGTTGACCGTTTCCGTTGTTTCTTTGGTTACCTTGCGGGTTGCTCTGTTGACCGTTTTGACGATTGTTCTGTTGACCTCCGTTTTTCTCGTCTGCCATTCGCTTTCGGCAATCTCTCCTCACATGGCCCTTTTTCTGACAGTAATGGCACACTATGTCCACTTGATGGAGCGTCTTGTTCTGATCCGCGACGGGTAGACTGTTTCGTCCGGATTGCTTCGGACAATCTCTCGCGTAGTGGCCTCCATTTCCACAATGATAACAGGTTTTGTTGCCATTGCCGTTGTTATTGTTACCGTTATTGTAGCTTCGGCGTTGGTTGCCGTTGTTGCTGTTGTTGTTGTTGTTGTTGTTATTGTTGTTATAACTACGGCGTTGGTTGGAGCCTTGCACTCCTCCGTTTCTTTTTGGTAACATCATCTCGCTGATTTCGATAGCTCCGACTACGGCTTCGTGTAGCGTCGTAAAGTTTCGAGCACGCACGATCGTTTGCACTTGGCCATGTAGTCCGTTCTCGAAATTGGCCTGTGCACTTCGTCGGGTGATGGTTTCGATCGTCCGCGCCTCACCAGGGGTTGGTATTCCTTCACACAACTTTCCTATGAGGTCGACCGTCACCTGTTCTACCCTCGATGCGTACGTCGCGACACTTTCCCCCTGATTCTGCCGCAGGGAGTTGAATTCCAATTGCAGAGCTGCCAGTGACTTACGCTTTCCGTATAGCATCTTCAGCTCTGTCCTAAGTTCTTCTAGGGTTTTGATATTTTTATGTTTTAGGTCCTGCGACGGCCTGCCGGTAATATGCCCCGATACGACGAATTCTATGAAAACTTCGTGGTCTTCGTACGGGACTCGATCGTGAGCGGTTTGGCAAGCGCGTAGAAATTGGTCTAATTCGTCAGGACCTTCTCCGGAAAATTTCGGGACCTGTTTCATTGCCATCCCGAGTTCCACGGTCCGTCGTTCGCCCGGGAATCCGGTTTGTCGGCGGTTCCACGGTCTCGACGTCCTTCCTTCCGATATTCTTTCTTCCAATCGTTCTAATCGGTACCTTAATTCGGCGTTTTGCTCTTCAAGGATCCTAATTAATTCGTAGGGTTCGGCGTCGGCGCCCTGAAGCATCTCAGCCAGGTCGCGTCGAGCTGATCTCGACGTGTCGCGGGGGCGTCGATGCGTGTCGACTATTACAGCGTCGCGAGACATTCGACCCGAATCTCTACCGTCATCGTCGTTGACTCTTCGCGTTTTCGGTATTGCCCCGAGATTGGGCGCGACTGGCCGTACGGTGGTGTTCGCTGGCGGAAGACCCGAGGCCTCATCTCGGAGGCGCAAGATCTCTTCGTCGATCATGTCGTCCGTGACACGACGTCGCGCCCGACGGCGCAGATCTCGGTCAGGGTCACTCGTCTCCAGGAAATCCGTACCGCGCCTCTCGTTTACCCCCATCTGCCGGAAACTTTCCGACATCGCGGTTTGGCGAGCTTGGGGCAAGCGCCCCGCCGGCGACAGGGTGTTTAGCGCTTCGTGTGTGCGAGATGTGATATCGCCAAGCGCAGCATCCAGCCCGGCCGCGGCCCCTACCGCTTGCCCGGGCAAGGTCGAGTCAAAGGAATGCGCGAGTCGCGGGTCATTTCGCCTGTTGTTTTCCATATTTTATTTATTTAAATTTCCCTTTTATGGATTTATCAAACTTCTATTTTACGTTTCCCTAATCCTCTACCTCTCGCCTGATTCGATTACTCCGCGTTTTATTTGTTGAGAATTAATTCTGGCTGAATTTAATTTAATTTTGTTCGAAGCGTTAGTCAGGTGCCACGCTGCGTGGGCTTTTCTCTCTCGCGTATTATTACTACGATTGCCGCGTAAACAGATTATCTTTTCTGTCACGGTTAATACCAATCCGAAATATTGTATTACAAATCTTTCTTTTACTAAATCTTCGCGGACATCGGAATAAATTGTAAATTGGCTTTGATAGGTTTATATGATAAGATTAGGTACTGCCACTTACAGGTGGATGATCCCTGATGATCCATGAAACGGTCGGCCTTGATCCATTCCGCTGCGTTTCCTCGATGATCTCTGTTGATCCTTGAAACGGTCGGCTGTGGTTCCTTCCGCTGCGTTTCCTTGAGCCCCTTGGTGTTCGGTTCGTCCTTGTCCTTGACCCTCCGACGTATGCTTCTCAGGCGGCTCGCTATCTCGCTACGGCAGATACCACTGCGCGGTAGGAGAACCAGGCTGTACCGCGACGACTGCGTGTCGCGTAGAGCGCTGGACTTTCGCACACGACTCTGCACCGATTGCACTATTGCGTCACAATGGTGTGGCCGCTGCACCCAGGTAAATTCTCGCGATGTGCACTTCCGGAATTTAACCCCGAGTATCGTGCAGGCACAGCTGATTCACTATCACTGCACTGCACAACCAGGTAAAATGCCTCGACAGCTTCGGTGTCGGGATTTTGACACTGGTACACCACGCGCACCGCAAACACTGTTCTGATTCGGTGCCGTGTAATCGGATAAAAATTTAACGTTCACTTTTCGGAAAATTTCTTATCGCGGTTCTAATTTATCGCGGACTATGTCGATAGTTTATATCACGTTTCCGCCTTCCAGGCGAATTCCACGACGACTGCGTGTCGGGAACTTCGACGCTGGGGATACGTCGCGAGCGTAGACCAACTCGTCGAGCTCGGGTCCGCGTGGCTGTGTGAAGCCTTCCTGTATTGAATGCGTATGGAAGGGTTCGAAAACGCACTGATTTTAGAGTTATTATGGCAGATCCCACCGCTGCCACCAATGTTGTGTCCCCCGGATGACCCGTGTCTCCTCGAATCTTCAGATTACGGGTCAGGAGGGATAAGTCGGGATCTCTTGCCACAAATAAGTATTAACTCATAAAATACAGACACGCTTTGGATTTATTATGGTTTTTGGGTTTTTACACAGCAGATGTTATTCTCGATGACTCGGACTAACACTTTATTATCGCGGTGCGACGTATCACGTTTACC